>CABFOV010002176.1:50936-76509 GCA_902141375.1 Timema poppense
GGTCCCGGCACAGATTTATCTGATTACCAAACCCTTCCTTCACCTCTGACAAGACATCTTGTGAATGTGGGGAATGCCAGGCCTCCACCGTGGTTCGGATTCCACGTTAAACTGTAGGTCCTTCATTTCATCTCACAATCACCCTACCATTACACATTAGCGTAAGTGCGTATAACCCGAACGGGTAGTAAGACGCGGTGCTAATAATAATAATAATAATAATAATAATATCTCTTAACACCACTAGGAGTCGACTCTGGGCTCCATAGACTTGTTGTCAATATCTCAAACATGCTATCTATGAGGGTGAACTATCGCATACTTTTTTTTAGATGTGTATGGTTATTTTAGCCATAAGAAACAGCAATTAAAATTATCGCCCTACTAGAAACTGTGACTATGTTGATGAAACGATACAAAATAATGAATATGCATTTATTTCAGAAAACTTTAAAACTGGTCGTATCCAAACTTTTCAACCAGAGCGCACAATCTGTTGTGTTTTTTTTTGGTTTGTTTTCCTTGTGCTTCAATTTTTACTATCCGTTTAGGATATCCACATATTTACACTATTAAATAGGTAAGAATAAGGTAAGGTTTATAAAAGATGTACACGGTATTCGCGTGGAAAGAACGCGTAAAACCATTTAGTGAAAAAAAAATCTTAGTACACCTGATTTGGATACATACCTAGTGACTGAAAGATCCAGGCATGACGAAACTGACGCCTTTTGCCCGCACACCCACCGTTCTTTGACTCTAAGTCCCACTCAAGTTCCCTGGAAGGTGGTCTACCTACTCACGCCACTGCGTTGAGTGGCTAGAGGGTGCACCTCTAGTAGGGTAGTTGATCCGTGCTTCTGCAACCCCAGGAGAGCTTATTGATACAAGGGTGTGTGTGTGTGTGTGTGTGTGAGGGTGGGTTATCTGCCGGTCGGACACACTAGCCACGGGACATGATACAAAAGTAGTGGGGCCACACTGATAACATACAATCACATCAATCACTTGACTAGAGTAGGGTACTCTGCACCAGGGAAGATGGAGTTCAACCTCTAGCTTTATTCATGGGTGTAACAACTCCTTTATAGAACGACTTCTCATGTTATTAATTATTATTATCGCCACTTCTTACTAACTGTTCAGGTTATACGAATTTGTGATCATTATTACTTTAATGATTTAGGGATGAGTGAGGACACATTTTAGAAGTAATCTACTAACATTTGCGTGGAAGAAGAATGGGAAACCATTTGGGAAAAGCTACTCTCAGTAACTAAAACCCAACTGGGATTCGAACCCCAATCTCCCCGTCATCAGTAGGCCAGTCCTACATTAGAGTGATGCCTTAGTCCATCCGGCCACTGAAGAGGGTTCTTTTATTGTTCTTTATAAAAAAATATATGAAAGCTTACTACACACATTAAAGATGGGCCTGGATATTTCAAATTTTAAAAATATTAAAAGGGGAAGCCGCAATTTCAGAAAACGACTTTTTTTTTCAATATCAGTTTCTCAAGTTCTGGCAGATAATTTTTATTTTCTTAAATACAATTTATTACTTCGAGAGTTAACATATCAAAGATTCAAAATTTGGAATAATGTAACTGCAAACTATTATTTACCTTAGTCGGTGAATGTATGAACGCTATTGTGAACAAGTTTCTGATGTCATAAAAAGGAAAAAAGGTGGTCTAGATAAAAAAAAATTAACTGTCTATTTGCATAAAATTCATCAAACTTTTGAATTGTCCCTGGGATTTACTGCAAATCCTGTGATTCGAACAAGCAAGAAAGTTGATTTAGACACTTTTTCACCTGGGTACAACGTGTAGCTTTATAAACTACGTTATTTTTTCTTAGTTTAGCTAGTCTTGGTCTTGATAGCCCGTTCTAGAATTATTCACCCTCATCATCCTATTACTTTATGTAAGGTAGATTAATTCACTGGTATTTAGTACTAGCATGCGTGTGTACATTCAACAAAATGTTCCAACTCAATGAAAGTCCTCCCAAAGGGACACTTTAAGGGTACACGTCAATTATCCTAGATGTAGGGCAGATTAAGCTACTTACTGCTAAATAATTCTAGGCCAACTTTCTGTGACGTTATTTGATGTTGAGTTTAAGCTAAATTACACTAGGCTACAGTAGCCCCATGGATTTTTTGGTGCTGACTGACAGCTCATAGCACACAGCTGACAGTTTTAAAAAGTTTCCAGACGAAATTACGCCAAACCAGATGATCTTCAAAAACATGTGTTTACCAGCTGTCACTTCTGACAGTCAAAACTTAGGTATTTACCTAAATTTTGACTGTCAGAAGTCAGCACCAAAGAAGCCATGGGGCTACTGTAAATTACTTTAGTGCATTTAACCTTATACGATGCTAATTGAATGCTAATTTATCTTAGGACAAATTAATTTTCGTAAACATTAGTTAGATTAAAAAAAATTGAAATACATTTTATGGCCTACTTCCACGTTCGCCACTTTTGGACCCAAATTTTGCCCTTAGCAGAGAGAAGACGTCATCTGAAGGTGCTCCTCAGACGGAGAAAATGGTCCTTGTTCATAAAGATCCAACATAGCCAATATGACGATAAAGGCTGAAGTGATAATGAAGGTCATTGATTGGTGCTAAGCCCATGACGTCACGGCTTGCCCATCGAGTGTGGTAATTCTCAGCAAGTGTGAGATTTGTCACACATGTCTCATTACCATATTAATCCCGGAGAGCCGCAGAAGCTTGTTGGGATGGTGGATCTTATTGTTGTCATGATGGCTCTTCTTGTTGGGCTGATGTCTCTTTTTGTTTGGTTTTATTGTATTTCTTAGATATAAGCCTTTTTGTTATTGTTATTTAACGGCTTTATGTAAGATATAAGGATGAGTAAGGTTATATTAGAGGAAAGGCCACGAGGGAGTTAGGGTGGAAACAGTTTATTCTATAGGCCTACCTCATTTAGATTATGTTGACAGGTGAAGTAAACAAAAAGAAGTAGGAAAGAAATCACCAGTGGCTATGTCACACATCCCTTAAAATGGGTGTTCCTGTACAATCATATTTAATAACAGTTTTATTAAAAATGCTTATACTAATAAATAACCACCTTATTAAAAAAGCTTACATACGTCGATTTTAAATAATATAGGTGTTTTATTAAGTACCATACTATAAATTTTATGAATATGTTTAAATTAACCACTTTATTAACTAAGATATAAGGAAAGTCGTTCGGATAATGGGACAGTCAAAATAATATCGGGGTGTAAAAGAAACTATTAACAGTTGCTCTCTCACTTTATTTGGTGTGTAATTTAATAATCTGTTATTGGTATTAATCAATTATAAGTGAATCGTGATAGGTCTAACAAACTCACATATAAGCTTATTTTAAATAAGGTGTTTGCCAGTAGTTTGCAAGTAATATGTTATGCAGCCCAAATATATGTGAGGGTGCAAAAGTCAGTTTCAACCTTACATAATATTTAATAAAAGAAGGGAAAACTGACTTTTCCACCCCTTTGTATATTTATTAACGTGTAAAATATCAAATTCGTGTATTGTAAAAATTTGTGTGTGTTCGTGGCGTAGTTTAGAGATATATGCTACAATTATATGCCTCTGTGAACAATCTAGTCATATCTCATGTAGTAAATCATGGGTAAAAGTGAGGCTGTTTTGAAAGCATTCGTTAAGAGAATTGACTTTTATCAGTCCTGCTTTTGGTGGGAAGATAATTTCTAAGTCTCACAGAATTGGGCAGTAAGTTTTACAGCTTGGCAGGTGAAGTAGGAAGAGGTGAATTTCCCAAAGAAAGCCAGAGTTCGTGGAAGCTCTGATACTAGGTAAGTGACATCGATAAGATATATAAATTGTTTCTCCGTAAAATAGACTTAGAAAGCTATAACCGTATCATAATCAATAATTTAGCAGTTTAAAATTCAGTATTTTAGTCAGTCTTGTTTTATTCATATAGTTATTATTGACATTTTAGTTAAAGTATTGTAATTTAGCGATAGTAAAAAATAAAAAAATAAAATATCATATTCGGTTAATAATTTCCAGTTAATATAATGAAAACAACCAATCCCTTAAACAGGTCCACCAGATGCTCACACTGGGTCCGGTACTAGGTCCAAAGCGTGCCCCCCTCCCCCTTCACGTTGTAATATATGACCTCAATGGGGGTGAAATTTTACTTGTCTAGGGTGCAGTTAGCAAAAAAAAAAAGGGTTTCTAGAGGCCTTGGGGACCATCCCCCTCGAATGTTTAGAAAATATACACACTAACCCTCATTTGGAAATGTTTTGAAAACTAGGCTCTTCTATAAGCTATTTAGAGTTTTTCCCGCCTAGAATTAGATGACTACTAAATGAACTATTTTAAGTGGTCTTTGCTCTACCCAGAAATTTTTTGAAAAGTGGATGACTCTTGTTTGAGTGTCCTCGCCTGAAAAAGCTTTGAAAATTATATGTCTCTTGAAGCTATTTAAAGTGAGCCTCTTTTGACAAATTTTGATAAATGTGATGGTTTCAGAATATATTTTTACTAATCTTCTTCTGGCAATTTTGATGATTGGATGCCTATTTAGTAGAGGTGTACTGATTAAGTAAAACTGATTACTGATACTGACTGTTTAAAATAATTATTCATATTACGATTATTTACACCGATTAGCCCCGATTAACGATTATTTATTAATAAATATTGGGAAATATGCTTGAGGGAATGATAACAGTTAATGTAATTAAAACAAAAATATTGTATGGATACAAAAATATATTTTACGCATAACCGGCGAAAGTTGGAACTAGAGTGTTAGTTTTAATAACGGTATGACCTTATATTTCTTTATCTTTATGTCGATTACGACTAATTGCCGATGCACTAACAATCGCCCGATAACGATTAATCGGTATCCGCATCGGTACAACTATGTTTAGAATGGTCTTCTCCCGACCAATTTAAACAAAATGAATGCCTCTAGAAGCTAGCATTTAGAGTTTGATGCCAAGCCATCTTTTAGTTTAATGTTTAGATTATCAGAGGATAGTGAGGTAATTATAAAGGGGGGGGGGGGTATTTCAGGGAGTTTATTTTAGTCAGGGGGAGAAAAGTTCTTTACAGAGGGCAAATGCTCCCACTTGTTCCGACACTAATGATTGATTTGGGCTTTTACGTGTTTTTAAAAACTTTGTTGTTAATTTTATAAAAGAAAAACAATATTAAAAAAATTAATACGTATCTTAAAATGTTACGCACATTATGAAACATTTAAACTGAATTTTATTTACTGCTCAACTCTCTTTGTGTGCCAAATTTAGTTTCAGTATAAAAATAACATATTAACTTTCTTACTCTGTGGTGTTAGGAACTCGAAAGTTCATTACCGCACTCACAAAAGTACACCACCTATCCCTATCTTAAGCTAATTCTACCCAGTCCATTTCATTATACCCTATCTCTCTCAGATCTATTAAAATTTTATCCTCCCTTCTGCGTCTGGGTTCCCCCAGTGGTCTTTTCCCATTAGGTTTGCCATTAAATACCTTGAGCGCGGTTCTAAATACTCCCATTCGCGTTGCATGACCTGCCCATCGTAATCTGTGAGACGTTATTACCCTAACAATGTCTGGCGATGAGTACAGAGTATGCAGCTCATCATTATATAGCCTCATTAACTTCCCGCTATCTTCATCCATTTATAAAAATAATATACTACGTACAGTTTCCAAATACTTCGATACGAAGGATAAAACAAGAACGAACCAATGATATAATAATTGTGATAAATGATAATAAGTTCCTCTGTAGGAAACCCATCTATTCCTTAGTATGAATATTATGGCTTTTATGGCTTGTCATTTATATTTTGTTGGGTAATATTTTCATTTTCTACATTTTAATAAATCTTGTGAATTTGAACCTCAGGCCCGGGCCCCTGGAAGTCCTGGGCCCAGTACCTTGATACCAATAGTTACCCCCCGTCCTTGTGGTGGGCCTGCCTTTAGGTATCAACAAATCAAGTTTAGCAAGAAAGTATGTGCCCGACACAAAATAATATTAACCTTACAAGTTACCAACCTTTTCTAAAAATTAACGAACCAGCTAAATTAATGGTTTTGTACTAAGGCTCGGTAAGGTATGAGGATTGGAGGGCAAGCCCAGATTATGTCATAGTAGGGATAAATTGGGTCAACTAAAGGTTATAAACTCTACTTCACTAGAAATTCCTATTCACGAATTCTAGTTGAGTTTTCTTGCGTGAATTTTTGTAAATGTATCCTGTGAAAACTTGCTCTATTTTAAAACTGAGTGATTAATTTATTACATGTTAAGGTTGTTTAATTTTACATATGAGCATATCAACAACTAAACAAACAAATACATGTCATAAACATGTAATTAAGGTACATAAGAATAATGTGAATCTCTCACAAATATATACGTATTTTACTCAAAGTAAGCTTTAATTGTAATAATTGTTGAAAAACAAATATGATTCTTAGCATATTGAAGTAATACTGATATTCACACACACATTTATTAGATAAAATTAAGCTAAAACCAATAATTTATTTGTGTACTAGCAGCAACGAGGCTGGTGCAAGTCCGTGGACCAGTGGTTTAAAACCACTGTTTGGTTCTATTTTAATAGGAAGGGCCTTATCTGAAAGCTAGGAACGTTACTAGATCTACGTTCACGTATTCATGCGTCAAATCATGGGATCTGCAGCTGTCACCTTTGCTTTATATATATATATAATACTAATAATACAATAAAATATTAGCAGCATTGGTAGCAAAACCAAATATGTTTCTATTTTTCTAAAAGGCCCTCCCTATGAAAATTGGACTGTAGTAGCTATACGGGAGGACATGTAATCAAACCACGATTACGGGAGGCTGTTGAGTTGGGGTCTGCCAAGAGTATCAGTCGAAGAAGGTCCCACCCAACTTGGAAGAACACAACAGCCGCGCTAACCAGCAGTAATTGGTGACAAGGAGTACTTGCCTGTCATTACCACGGCCTGCTAAACACTTTCTAACGGAGTCTCCTGCCCAGCTGTGCGCATGCGCGCTGATATTTGTGCAAAGGTAGGTGCAGATTATAACGTTTATCACGTCACTCCTTTTCATGACTTCATCTTTCACAGAGGCTTCAAGCCAGTGGCCCATTGTGAAGCATTGTATGTTTTTTTTCTTTGTTCCGCTTTTTACTCTATACAATCTTATAGCCACAAGATTAATTAGACAGGGGTTAGCAAAAATTCATATGAAAGGTACTCGCATTTACTTGTAAAGAGGGGGAAACCAATCAGTGAATCCACCTTCAATACACCCAGCCAGGATTAAAACCCCAACCACCCCATAGTTAACAAACCAAAGTAGAGGAGACTGCCACTTTAGTTCTTATGTCAGCCAGTGAAGCTACCATTATTAGGGTTATTGGAATTTTTTTCCAGTATAAATATTTTAGCTATAGTAGAATTAAACAATTTGATTAATTATAGCAGCACCAATAAGTCATACAAATCTTAAAATAAGCTACAATATAAATATCAAGAAGATATGATTATTTGAACATATTTTGCTACTAAATTGTATTTTCAAAGTTTAGCATTTGTCCTTCGTGCAGACTTGACGGCCTCGGCCTAGTTGTAATAAATAATACATAGACACTTTTTTTAAGCGGCAATGTCACTAACTCTTTAAAGAAAGTATAGTTTTACAAACGCAAATTAGGCCCATTAGAATAATTCTTGACAAAATTCTTTTCCCCAATGTGGAGTTCATGTTTGAACCATAACTCAGCCACAGGAGGGGCGACTTGTGCTATCTATAACTCACCCCTCAGTGGACACGCGGAAAAAAGGCGTTAGTGTCGTCTAGTTGGGTTTGCCTAAGATGGAGCAGCTCAGGGTTGAAATTCTAGCCACGTATACTATGGTATTTTTCCCTTGAGATTTACTTTTTCATTCAAATGCGGGTGGATTTCCTTTTAAAGTTCTACTTTATTCATCCCTACTCACTTAATTTAAATATGTGGATAGCATGGAAGGACAGTGCATAAGACGCGACAGATAGTAGGAAATATTTGTGATGGAGACAAACTAGTTGTTTCTTAGCCAGAGGGAACTCATCATTCTACTTGCTGGCGGGCACGTTAATGGACGCTAAACGAGTTGTGTGTGTGTATATATACACATACACACACTGTTGTTAGTGCTCGTTAGCTACCTGCTTGACAAGGGCCTAACTACAACCACTATCTTCCATGGGGACTGAATATACAGTCTGATAAATACAATGGTCATGTGGCATCAAATACAAATATTATATAGAGTAGTCCCACTATTTTGTATTTTATTTGTAGTACCGCGTATTACTACCCATTAGGGTTGTACGAAGTCCACTAATTCCTTAATTGAAGTTGTTCCGTTAGGTTCTTTTTTAAAGTAGTTCTCTAAGTTACGGTCATGAAGTAGTTTTGTTAGCTAGTATTATAAAATAGTTTCATTAGTCCCTTTTCTGGAGCAGTTCTTTTATTTATTGTATTGAAGTAGTTCTGTTAGTTATTGTCTTGGTGCGTGGAATTTAAGAAAAATCAGGCAGTCAAATAAAGTTATCAAGTGTGTTCGAACAATCAAACACATAGTATCCTTTTCAATTAACAAACTCTTATAGTTCTATTTCCACAAAAAATAATCGTAGTTTTATATTAATATATATTATTATTGTTCAAATTAATATGACTAGTTTATTAAATGGTTCCTGTTAATATTATTTTTGGTATCTAATTTGTGAAAATGGCTTAATTTATTGAGAATATGTTTAATTAACTGCTAGTGTTGAAACAAACTCTCAATAGACCTAAAAGGATGAAAGGTTGAATTTAGAATAGGTGTATCCATATTTTCGTGGAGGGAGAGTGGGGAATACCATTTAAGAAAAAAATAAACCTAGTACACCCATCCAATAATCGATACCTGACTTCTACGCTATAGGTAAATCTATATTGAACAGTGACGTCTTAGTCATGGTGCCCACCAGTTGAACCTATATAAGTTTTAAAGCCTCGATGAAGTATTGGAGTAGCAACTGCCCTCTAATTACACGCTAACCGAGGCAAACCCCCTTAAACTGTCCCCGCGGTGAGCAGCGGTCTGAGGGCGGCTCCCTCATCCTTTCCACAAAGTCGCGCTGGTTGTATTAATTAATCCACGGGGTTGGAGGGTAGTAGATAATGCCTGTGTGAGGCAATCATTGCTTCTTATCTCCATCGTCCTCTTGATAACATTCACTAGGCGATTAGTTGGTGAGACCTCTTGCCTTCATCCCGGCTAAGAGAGACAACCTTAATGGCACCACCAAGGGAATATGCTAACACTTGTGTGTGTTAAAAATAGGAATGCCACTTACTAAAAACCACTAAAGCAATCATCAATAATATTAGAAAGATCTGTCTTGACCCTGTTATAAAAATACTTGATTCACGATGAATGATCTCTGTTCCGCGACACTTTGCCTTAAACGTCCTTTAAAATGAACTAATCCAAGCTTTTCTTATAATTATTTAAAAACTAAAATGTAAAGTTTCTAGTCCTATAGAAACATATTAATATATTATTTCCCTTCAATTTTGGTACGAGCCATATTTTGAAACAACAGACAACTTCTTGTATAACGTAGGATTTCTGGAAAACTGCAACGCGTTTCAGTGATCCGGTAGATCCGGTCCGCTTAACCAACTTTTTGCTATGGGAATATTAAATTGTGTTAATATAATGCCAACATTTGAACATAAATATAAATTTTACTTTAAATATTTTTATTGGTGAAGCTTCGTAATTGTTGAATCCGGAATCTTATTTTCGAATCGAAGTCGAAACTTTCCACACCCTTATTTAATATAGTACTAATATTACATAGTGATTTAACCCACCCTTAATTTTAATGAGAAACTTATAATGAAACAAATAGCCGAAACTTTTGATAATGCGTTTTAGTGCGGATAGTCCCTCATAGATATCATATTCTGAAAATTGAAAAATGACACCTGGACACGGGAATCGAACCCGGTACCATCGGCTTAGTACACCAATGCTCTTACCACTGAGCTATCTAGGATTCGTCCCGTGCCTATGGTCATTCTTCACTCATAGTTTAAGGCAGAGACCAAGATGGACGTGCGGAAGTCGTCAGCTTATAAACATGTGATTATCTAAGATCACAGCCATCAGACAACGCAGCCATTAGCGACTCGGTAGTTGGCATTTTTGCAGCCATTCGACAATTATTTATATATATATATAATTGTACAGGATTGCATATATTAATGAAACAAATATATGCAATCCTGTACAATTATATATATAATTGTCTAGTGGCTGCAAAATGCCAACTACCGAGTCGAAAATGGCTGCTTTGTCTGATGGCTGTGATCTTAGATAATCACATGTTTATAAGCTGACGACTTCCGCACGTCCATCTTAGACTCTGCCTTAAACTATGAGTGAAGAATGACCATTGGCATAGGACGAATCCTAGATAGCTCAGTGGTAAGAGCATTGGTGTACTAAGCCGAAGGTCCCGGGTTTGATTCCCGTGTCCAGGTGTCATTTTTCAATTTTCAGAATATGAGAAACTTATACTTCGATTATCGGTACGATTTGATAGATTTTTTGTTTAATATTTGAAATGGCCACGACATGTCTAGAACTATAATCCATACATGCTGTAAATTACATTATCTATTAGTGTGCTAGAAGATATATAACAACTACTAAATCACTAAGAAATTTGAACACAATTTGAGATAAAAAGTGTTTTTTTGTCTGCTTGAACTTTTATGTAAATATGCTAAGAATTTTTTTAGGCGGCGGCCCCCTCCCCTCCATTTTTGCATCCCTGTTATAAACTACTCTTCCATACCATCCCTTTTATAAAGCGGCTATTACAAATAGGCTAGTAATAAAATAATTTTCATTCACCTGCATTTTAAGTGTGTTGAATATCTGATGTAATAGGTCAGTGTTAGAGTTAATCAGGACAACTACCGTGTGGCCAAATCGTTCAATAGTACACTTGACCAGTATTAATATAAAATTAATCTAGTATGAATAATGACTTATATTGTCCATTGTGAATAGAACTATACTGCCCATATTTTTTGTGAATCGACATGGATCGTCCATCTGTTGTGGATCGACCTAGCTTTTCCATCTGTTGTGAATCGAACTTTATTTTGTTTATTGGTTGTGAATTGACCCAAATGGTCCATTTTCTGTTAATCAATATATAATGTCCATAAATTTCGACTTGACCTAGAGTACTCATCTTTTGTGAATTTACTCAGATTGTCCATCTATTGTGAATCGATCTAGGTTGTCCATCTGATCTGAATAGTCCACGTCTAAAAACGACAATTGTTTCATACAAAATACACACACCTGGCTGGTAGATAACAGAATACCCTGATAACAGTATTAACCAGCAGGCACTGATTGATGGGGGCTATCTCGTGCCTAGCAGGTCGTACCCTGTCCGGAACAATCGTCTTTATTTTATATCGCCATTGTTTGAACAGACTCTCAACTCTCGTGAAGATCAATGGCATCTTGGACCAAATAAATACAATTTGGTTTCACTGAAGAGGGCACCGTATGGTGGTTTTCCCCTCCTCTCTCCAGGTGAAGTTTGACTCTTTTCCTTAAAATTCACCTTTCTAAAGGAGGGAGCCCACTATGAACGACTAGCACGGCTCGACACCGGTCAAATTACTTTGCATAAAATTCAATGGAATGCAACCCATTTGGAGCACCCAGCTCAGTTAGGCACCGCCCGGCAAACGAACGGAACGGCCTTATTGCTTGCCCGAGAATTGAATCCGTTCACCTCGAGCGGCCAGTACGTTATTGCCCACTCGGAGGAGTTGTTTTTTCGTTGTGCCTTAAAACAAGTTTGTGTGTGATAATGAGTACAGACGAACTTCTTATAGAAGCTGTGAAAGAATACACATTCCTCTATTATGTCTCTGATCCAAGTTCCACTACAGGAAGGACTAGACACAGTCACAAATATCAGCAAATGTTGATGCCTTAACACTTCTTAAATATTTAATGCATCCATAACCTGCGTTTAGGGCCCTTTTATGTTCACATATAAAGAGAAAGTATTGTGATCGTGAAAAATTGATCTCGATATTATGATTTTTTTTTTACGTTTCATGTGAATACGAACCCAAAAAGTTGGATTTTAAAATTCTGTCTGTCCTCATGTCTGTCTGTCCCTGGCCACGGATCCAAAATGGTTGGATGGATTTTGTTCAAACTTAAATTTATAGGGCTTTACAACAACAATAATTTTTTTTTTACCCTAGCCCTTCAATTAAGAGTTTTTTACTGATGACTGCTTTTTCTAAAACTGTAGCTATTTAAAAAATTGCCTTAACGATATATTTCAAAATGGGTATCTTGGGAATGTTTGACTATATATATAAGAACCTTCTGGGAGCTGAAGGAGGAGACAGGCAGGAATGGACCTGTCGTAAGATAGAACAACTAATAATAATTAATTTGATTTGGTGAAAACTCATTTATGGGTAATTAATTGATGACTCCTTTTTCAAAGAAACTCTAAATATTTTATTTTGACACTAATGATTTTGTTCCAAATGAGTATCTTGACAGTGTTGGACATTACAAATAACACTGTATACTTGGTTTTAGGTTTGAAAATTCAAACTATTTTGAAAATGGCTGTTACGATTTCGCTTAAAATATATATCTGTGAAGGTTTGACATGAACATGACAAATAATGTTTGGGGGTAAGATTTGGCAAAATGATGACTTTAAAAAAAATTGGAGTACTTAAAAAAATTACTTTAGCGATTTGGTTCAAAATTGGTATCGGGAGACTATCTTATGTATCCACAATAATATAGCTTTATTTATATAAAATAAATTAATTTAAGGATAGTTTAGTTAGAACAAATTATAGAAAATTCGAATTGACCTTGAAAATTGAAATCAAAATGGGAATATGTGAATTGTTTTTCATGATAAATAAGAATACGTTTTTAGTTTTACAAATAACACATCATTTCGGGGCTGTTTACAAATAATTTATTTTTGAAAATTTGAATTTTGTTGATTATATTTAAACAAATTGGTTTGAAAGGTATATCTAAAGAGTGATTATTTTGTTTAACCAGGTGATGTGTTTGTTTTCATGAGTACAACTTATTTAAGGGTAGTATTAAAACCTGTTTTTGAACATTTTCTTTGACGCTATATGAAAAAGTTTGTGCGATTGTATCGTACCATTTATTTTCACGCTCCGCCCCCTCCACCCAAGCTGCACCAACCAACTAACTCCTCTTCGAACGAGCTCTCCATTGCAACTGGAATTTGCAAGGAGTTTCTACAAACGTTGGCTGGTCCGGTGCCGTGCCGGGCGTCCCAAGTGGGTTAACTACGAGCTAAGCCGTACCGAACCGGCCAAGCCGTGCCGTACTGGCCGTCTCAAGTGGGTTCCCTCCGTAAGCCTGTAAATCTTAAATTCCGTTAGACTCAGGTTACACTTTGTCAGAGTTGAAGAAATTGTTAAGGGCTCGTAGCCCGTAAGGGTTCACTGGGGCGAGTTTATGATACCATATGTGATTTTCCTATTCTCTCTCAACGTTAATGAAGCTCGATCTCCTCTAAGCTATCCTATCTAATACTTAATCCTAGAATGAGTGGATATATTTCCCTTTCATGTGGTCAAAGGCGTCAATACAATCTGATCTGGTTTACTGGTGACGGAAGGATCAGGATCGAATTTCGGCTTACTGTACTGAGAATGGTTCTTCCTAAAACAAATGTTGCCTCAAGTCTTACTACTCGTCTGCTTTATAGGCCTAATCAATTATCCACACAAATAGGTAGGGTAGAATTTATAGCAAATGTAACCAAACTTGAGAGGAAGGAGAGCGGTAAATCATGAAGGAAAAACATAAGAAAACATGTCTAAAATTCGAATCACAACTTCATCCATCACCGACCAACTAGACTAGATGAGCTGGATACTTTTAGTCCATGTGTTCACCCACCCATGCGAGGGATTATTTATAAATTATTTCCAAACTTTAACTCCCAGCAAATTCGGGCACAGTTCCTTCCTCCTCTTTACTATAATAGCTATACAAATAGTAGGAAAGGGGAGATGGATGTAGATAGCTTGGACAGGGAGTTAGATGTGGATAACCAGGACGGGGTACTAGACAAGGATAGTCCGGACAGGGAGTTAGATGTGGATAACAAAGACGGGCTGCTAGGCAATGATAGTTCGGACAGGGAGTTAGATGTGGATAACCAAGATGGGATACTAGACAAGGATAGTCCGGACAGGGAGCTAGATGTGGATAACCAGGACGGGGTACTAGACAAGGATAGTCCGGACAGGGAGTTGGATGTGGATAACCAGGACGGGGTACTAGACATGAATAGTCTGGACAGGGAGTTAGATGTGGATAACCAGGACGGGGTACTAGACATGAATAGTCCGGACAGGGAGTTAGATGTGGATAACCAGGACGGGGTACTAGACATGAATAGTCCGAACCGGGAGTTAGATGTGGATAACCAGGACGGGGTGCTAGACAAGGATAGTCCGGACAGGGAGTTAGATGTGGATAACCAGGACTGGGTGCTAGACGTGGTTTATAGAGAAGAAAGTGGTACTTGAGGTGTTCTTACTCCTCAGCCAGCCGATTAAAGAGAGCGCTTCGTTTGCATTATTCCAATATAATTAGTGGGAGAGTAGTAAAGGGGAAAAGGGTGGGTCCAAGCCCACTAGGAGTGGGAAGGGAGTTTTGCCCACGCTCACAGACCCATCTCAGACCATTAATTCAGACCTGTAATCCTATTAACACCAGACCAAGGTGATGGCTGAGGAAATCGCTTCTTCGTGACCTCAATTCTTTCGGTGAGGTAGAGGTTTCCCAAGTAGGGACCTCATGTTTGAAGGGCTTGACGGGCACTTTCTAAACACAAAGTCCCACCACTACATCTAAAAAAAATTAATCTTTCTCTCTCTTTATATTATATATATAATTCACGTCAATCATATGTATATAATTGGTAATAATTGGTGAATGTGTGAAAGATTACAGGGTTCCTTTTAGGGGTAAGGAAGGGGATAAAATCGAGAGAAATTGTACCCTCTTTTGCATGTAAGGAGAGTGATAAGCCATTTGTGAATTAACACCCTCAGTACACCCGGACGAGATTCAGTACCCAACTTTCCCATTACCGGCAATCCAGACAAAGCGAGATTGGCATTTAGTCCACGTTTCCACCAATGCAGAAGTGTGAGAAGTTTAGTTTTTTTTAGCATGATTATAGTCGCAGGACACACTTAACCATCACAGCAAAACAAACGTCAGCAGATTCACAAAATGAGATGAGGTGAAGTAAGTGTGATAACCATCAGTAGCATTTATCATTTGAAAAAAAGAAAGATAAATAATCCTCTAGGAAACTCCGTGTCAGGTTTAAACCCTTGTCTCCCTAGGATAGAGTCTGGTGTGCCAACAACAAAGTCTACCGTTCTCTTGATGGTTTGATACAGTCCACTGTGCTGTCGAAAGCGTGTAGTCTACTATGGTGGTATCTATAAGGAATAGGTAGCAGAGTGTAGAGTTACCCCTGCATTGACCACCCCCACCCCACTTTTGGTGGCAATAAACCCTTTTGCTCCACCATACACCCCCCAGACCAACACCAGCCACCGCTATTGTTACACTAAATGCTAGCTCACAGATTGTTAACAAATTATTCATTAAATTATTAGTACTATTTTCCCCGTACCCTTTGTCATCTCGTTAAACACCCTGGCTGCAATGAAACTATTTATGGGTCTTGGAAAGAGTCCCGAAATTCTAGAACCCCCTATGTTAAGGAAAATCCCATGACTTCTCTATATATTCGGGAAAGTCTCACACCTTAGAACCCTTTATATAAGGTAAAGTCACATAACTTTAAAACACTATATAATCCTACAAGGGAAAGTCCTACAATTCTAGAACCCAATGTAAAGGAAAGTAACCATAGAACGCTTTTTATAAGATAAAGTCGCATATCCGTAGAGCTCTCTATAAAAGGAAAAAAAACTATACCATAAAACATCTATACGTATAAGGGAAAGTCCCTCAGCCGTAGAAACGTTTAGACCAGGGAAAGTCCAATAGATCTACAACCCTATAGGTAAGTGTACCACAATCCTAGAACTTTAGAAAAAAAAAAAGAGTGGCTCGAAAACTAATGTAATAAAGGTAAAAGGAACTTTTTTATTTCGTTATTAAAATCCTGCTAGATTTGGAAATACAGATCATTCGTGGAAACCGGTGAGAGGTAACTTGTAATCTATAGAATGAGGTTGCCAGTTCTCCACGGTGTAGATGTGGCAATCCCGTGACTCTGTTATCAGCGACAGCAGGTGTGCGCATGTTATCCGTATCTTGTGATACCTGTAAGGTTTTGGGAGAAGAAGATTGGTACGGAGCGAGTTTCAGGTCAAATAAATGGCTCTTGTAGAAAAGGAATAAGGATTTCTACTGGTTTATTTTATACCCGCAGTGGTGGTTGCAACGACCTCAATCTCCCTATAGATTGAGTTGGCAGTGAATGGTGAGGTCGAGGTTCAAATCTCGAACTAGTTCCACTGGGGGAAGTGGTCTTCCACATAACATTTTTCACTTTGGTTTTCTCATTATTTCCCGCCTCGGTGGCCTAGTTAGCTGACGCTCTTGTTTCGTGTTGAGCTTGACTGCCAAGGACGGGGAGATCGAGGTCCGAATCTCGATCGGGGGAACTGGGGTGATTTTCCACTCTCTCTCCACGCAAATGTAGGTTTACCACCTCTAAATTCAACCTCCCCAATTCCTAACCAATTATAGTAATTATTAGGCTACATAAGCGTACAAACCGAATGGGTAGTAAGACACGGTGCTAATTAAAATTAAATTAATTAATTTCTCATTCTTTATCCACGCTATTGCAACTGCACTTACTCTAAATTACCTTTTTAACCCGTGACCTCTTATATTAAATGTTAGTAACCTCGGTGCTAGGTGCAATATATTCATAAACCATCATACTATGTCAATTTTGAAAGGCATAAGATGTAAATTGCAAATATCAATAAAATATTTTAATATGGAGGATCACAAACAACTGAATAAATAAGGAAATAAATAAAAACGAACCCCCATTGGTGGCACTCAAAAAAAGGCGTCAGTTTCATCTTGTCCTGGATTGCCAGGGATAGAGAAGTCGGGGCTCAAATTCCAACCAGGTGTTCTGAGCTAGTTCTTTCTTCATGATTTCTTACTCTACTTCCACACAAATGTGAGTACATTTTCTCGAAACTTCATCTCTCCTACTCACCACACCAATAGTATAAATATATTGATAGACCTGACGGGAAGTAATATGTGGAGCACCCACCTCAATGGCCACGTGGTCAAACACACTACTCAAGCAGTAGAATGGACTGCCGATAAAGAGGAGATCGAGGTTCAAATCTCGGTCGGGTGTACTGAGGGTGGTTTTTCCTAAATGGTTTTCCACTCTCCCTCCATGCAAATGTGGCTACACTTCCTATAAATATCTAATCCCTAAGATCACTTCTTCCCAATATGATACACTTATTTATGAACTATTAAAAATAATCTGGTTTGCTTATGTTATTATCTAACATAATCAGTTCTAAAATAAACAAGGGCCAATAAACTATCTAAAATACTTTTATACGAACAAGTAGAGTCAAAATTCAATAGACTGTATAAAAGTAATACAATGAATTACATGCACCTTTTAAGCACTAGTACCTGTTCAAGCACTATTTTGTGGCAGACCCGATAACATAGCAGGATTAATACATCTAGAAAAAATCCTGTAATAAGTTAAGACGAACATTTAATATTATGAATCCCAGGGAAAGAGGTGTATTCTTAATGGTTCTGATTATAATATTGAAGTATTAATCTGGGAGTTTAGGGAACGCAAGTTAACGGTAGTATTTTTGTAGTATTTTTTTTGTATCAACAGATTATGGTTAAAATAAATCAAATCATTATTCAGTGGAAACATAGAGTTTTAATTCTCTTCACATGGTGACCTCAACAGTTTTTGAATATCTGTCAAGAGTGTCCTGGAATATAATGACAACTTTTTCTTTTCACTTAAAAAGTTTCTCATCTAATGCAGCTCTGCTCATGACAGATATTCAACAACTGTTGAGCTCACCATGTGAAGAAAATTAAAACTCTATGTTTGTACTGGAGAAATATTTGATTTATTTTGTTTAAAAAAAGTTTTGATATAAAAAATTAAAAAAACATTGGTCTTTACTCGCATTCACTACATACCCATTTCAAAATTATCTGGTGTACGACACCTTAGACGAGTAGGTCTCATGTTTGCCTGCTGAGTTAAGGCTCCTAGGTTAAATTCCCGGCATGAGCGAAGAATTAATCGGTAGTGAAATTAGGGTTTTCCCTTTCGCAGTGAATAAATTAACAGCTGTGAGGGTTGAGATAGTTTGGACGGAGATGGGTGGAAGCCGCTCGTGACCCTATATGCACGCGTTTCCAAGCAACCTAACAAACAGTTACTGTCACACAGAAACAAACAGAAATACTTGTAGAACCACACGATAAAAAATATACAAAACATTACACATCTGGTTCAAAGTTAGTAGCACATTCACCTAAAGTACATTCACAACTCGAGTTTACTTAGATGACAGCTCATGAAGTTACTAAAAATAGTCCCTAATATATCCTTACGCCAACAGCTGACATCTCTCACTTTGGATAAATGTAATGAAAACATAATGGTAATATATGAATGTGATAGTTAAGTACAGTAATTTAGGTCAATATTATTTATATTTATTTGAGGTCGGACACAAAGTTTATTAATCGTTTTATTCCACTTAAAAAAAATTATTCACAGCACTTTCACAAAAGGTCTAACAAATATAGTTTCAAAATGGTGACCGACGAATTTAAACCACGTGATCGATCATAACACAAACAATTTCTTTACAATGGTGAACCTAAGCAGTGGATAAAAATATTTTATTCAGTTAAATATTTAGAAATACAATAAAATAATAATAAAATAATCTATTACATATAAAAAATGACAAGTATTTTCTCTTTCCCAAGTAAATACGACGCTTGTATTAAAGGGTATTACGTATGCACTATATTACACATAAATAATATTCCAAAACGAAGAATAAGTAGGCCTACTTTTAATTATGTCTAAACTATTGTTTTGGAGTGGATAAAAATAATTTTTTAAAAGTAATGAAACAATGTGAGAAAACTTAAGTGTATGCTTTTTTTTAATGTAAAATATGACATGTTATTTTAAAAAAAAGGTCATTTATAACAAGACAATGATCTTGTACAAGTGTTGGCAGCTAAAGAACCCAAACATGATTTTTTAACTACAAGGTAAAAGGAAATACTATACCAGACGCTGTAGTCGACACGTGAGTGTAAGCAAATACATTTGACTGGCTATTATTTATTTATTTAATGGAACTCATTAATTGAAAATGTTTCTGGTGTTAACGTCCTCAGGAGAACATTTAAATAGGCTGAAACATTTTCTTGTAAAAATTAAAGAACATTTTTCCATCTCACATCTCTACCACCAAGGTGTGTACTCTTTAGGGACTTGGTCATACGAAATCCCGGGTCAGCCCAAGGTTTATAGAGTCCTGAAGTGGTTGCGATCGCAGAAGGCGTACGAATGATTCGGGGCTCACTATAAGTATAGTCGCAAGTGCTAATGAGCTTACTTTGAGAGTATGAATAACAATACAGCATATAGACAGGAACTTCACTACCTACAACATAGGACTCGAAGGAATTAAGTCGATGTATATTTGGCTCGTAGCGGGAAGAAACTCTCCAGACAACTCAAGCGTCATTAGAAAGTCTACTTTTATGTATTCATACATCAAGCCACATGTTCTATATCTGCTTGCTTTTAACGAATGGGTACCTATTTAACAGCTGTGAGATAAATATCGTGACTTTTTTTCCATTAATACACATCTTACTACCCGCACTGGCTATTTGCATATTTACACTAATGGTGTGAGAAGGAAGGTGGAGTTTCAAAGTATTTTGAGTGTAGGAAGACAATGGGAAACAATTGATGAAAAAATGATCTCGTTACTTTTTTTTAGAACTGCGTCTTACTACCCGTTCGGGTTGTACGCCTATGTACCCTACTAGCTAAACTATTGTTATAGGGATTAGTGAGGTTGATTTTAGAGAAAGTGTACCCGCATTTGTATGAATAGAGAGTGTTAAACCATTTAGGAAAATCCCCCTCAAGACACCTGATCGGGATTGAACTCCGATATCCCCATCTTCGACAATCTAGTTTAATGGGAGAGTAGTGCCTTAGACTATGCAGCCACCGAAGCGGATTTTTGCTATATTGCTTTCGGGATTCAAACCACGAGATCACCGTTATCAGAAAACCTTGCAAATTGAGACTGATGCCATGGTCAATGTGCCCACTGGTACAGACTGAGCGTAATAAAGGGGGAACATTTTGTTCATGGGAGCTTCTCTAAGTTCTCTTTATTGACATTTATTTTTTCATATCCTCTAACAGGTTCTCGAAAATGGCGCGTTGAACGTCCAGACCCCCGGCAGCAATTTGAGCCGCAATTTTATCCATAGAAAAGCAACTCATTCCCGTTAATGCTGATATGATTGGTCCGCTGAGTAGTTCCCATGTAAAGTGGGCAATTGGTCGAATGAAGGGGTAAGAAAGGAGGGTGGGAGGGTAAAATACGAATCGATACCGAGTGATTTCATTTTACGATAACCGCATGCTTTGCGGTGCGAAGTGTGAAACAAATGACTATTGACGTTAGTCTCACTCTGCATCTGATTGGTCGTTACTAACCCAACAGAAATACATCTAAGTGGGAGAATTCACTAGAATATATAAATGGGTGTTGGTTTTTTGTTTTTTTTCTATCACCACGGTCGACAATAAATACACACCACTGAACACAGAGACACAAATAAACAACGACACACCCTCAACATAGACAGACACCAACAAGAAAGAGATACTTTCCCCAATAGTGACTGTAGGGATCCACAATTACAAAAAGATCACAGAAACAGCTAAAGACACCAAGATCACAACAGGAGTTAGTTACATCAAGGATACAAAACACCTCGACCCACGACTTCAAACTTGTACAAACCTCCTCAAAGAAATAAACCAAGAGTTTTACACCTACTCACTGCCGCTAGACAAGCCGGTGAAGGTAGTAATAAAGAGACTGCCATCAAAAATGGACACTGATTACATAAAATCAGAGCTAATCGACCTAGGATACCCAGTGACTGATGTGCACCAGTTTAGCTGAAAGGCAGAAGTGACTAACACCACTAAGACTGTGACTCTACTCCCGACATTTCTGGTCTCGCTTGCTAAGCCCAAAACTCACACCACAATCTTTGAAGTTAGGTACCTTAATAACGATTGTGCAGTGTCAAAAGTGTCAGCACCATGGGCATACGAAGAACAACTGTTCACACTTGCCAAGATGCGCGTAGTGTCTCGTAGCACATCTAATCCCCAACTGCCCCAAAAAGAACAACACGGCATCGGCAAGATGCATCAATTGCAAGGGCCCACACATGGCCAACTACAGCAAATGCCTGGTATACGTGCAACTGTTGGAGGCCAAGAACAATAAACTCAACACACGACAGACGCGACCCACACGGACAGTGCCTCCACCTACCACCGGAAATTACCCTCCTATACCACGCACCCATCAAATTGTCCCTTCGACCAACCAACCATTCCTGGGAACATCAGCTAAACAATCCGCAGAGGCCGCATCCATCTACCGCTACTTACCGATGTTACGGTGGGGCGCAACAGACGACCACAGCAAGAAAACACACCTTCCCAACTCTCAGATATAAAATAATTCATAAACCTAATAAAGGACCTGAACATCTTCAAAATACTCATACACTTCAGACCATACCTCACTAGACTCAGAGAGGCGACCGACAAGATTGAAAAACTCATGATACTTGACTAACGCAAACGTGACGGTGACGAAAGACAAACTTCGGTTTTTATATGGAACACGAACGGAATACACACGCAAGCTAAGAATCTAAAAGATATTTTAAAATTACTCAATAGATATTGCCCTAATAAATGAGACCCATCTAAATCCAGGAAAAAATATCTACTTTTACGGCTACACTATTTATAGAAACAATAGGTACCAAGGCAGGGGAGGGGGCACGGCTATCTTGATGAAGACCCATCTACCTCACTACCCACATCAATTTCAAAATCTACAAAATATAGAAGCTACCGGAATAAATGTAAATACTAGCGGCGAGTGTGTCCGGTTCGTGGCTATATACAAACTCCCGACTAAGAATCTACTACCACAAGACTTAAATGAAATCACAGACGCAAACAAGCTGTTTTTGGCGGGTGATCTTAACTCAAAAAACATCATTTGGAACAGCCGAGTAACCACCGGGAACTGACAAATATTAGCAGACCACGCAGACACTCACGACTACGTAGTTGTGGCCCCAGACCAACCCACATTTTATCCCTTGAATTATCTAGAGACCCGATATCATAGATGTGGCATTGGCCAACATTGGTGTAACCGCTGAGGATATGACAGTATTAAAGGAACTGGATTCTGACCACAATCCTATATTGTGTGAAGTTAAAACTGACACTAACTTTGAGATAAGGGGACTCAAACAAACAACAGCAACTTGTGACTGGGATGAATTTAGGTGGATATTAGAGGATACTCTACCAGAAATACAAGATGTAGATTCAATAGAACAAGCTGACGTAGAAATCACATAGATGGCTGAAACCATAGCCGTGGTTTTAGAGAAACAGTTCAAACCAAACGACAAACCACAAGATCACGACTTTATCAGAGACGTGACTAGAACAGTCAGGGACTATCTGGAAGGACCGAACGGCACCAGGGCAGAGGTAATCACTCTGGGTGAGCTCACCACCACTATAAAGGACCTACCTAGGAAAAAATCGCCAAGGCACGACTTCCTGACTAACGAGATTTTAAAACAAGTGCCAGGGAGAGCGGTAATAGCGATATTGGCTTTACTAAACTCACTACTGACGCTCTGCTATTTCTCGGCTGACCGGAAGCTGGCTGGAGTAATAAAAAAACCCAAACCTGATAAGGACCCGATGTTCCCTCAGAACAGAAGGCTGATAAGTTTACTAACAACCTTGAGTAAAGTATATGCGAGACTAAATCTCAAAAGACTGAAAATAATAAACAATAGGCTAGGTGTTATTCCAAACCTTCAGTTTGGATTTAGAAACCACCATTCCACCACCCATCCCACAATAAACATAGTAAAAGACGTAACTGACGAATTCAAAGAAAATAAATACGTAATAGCTATCTTCCTAGACGCTGAGAAAGCTTTCGAAAAAGTTTGGCACCTTGGACTTCAGAAATTAATAAAATTCAACTATCCAAAATGGTCAATCTTCTTGATAGCCAGCTTCCTCAGGCGGCGTACGTTCCAGGTGGTTATGAACGGCAAGAGATCGCAAACACACACTATTAAAGTAGGGGTACCGCAGGGTTCAACACTAGCACCGCACTTATACAACATTTATATAGCAGACATTCACACCTACGATCATGTTCAGGTTAGACTTTTTGCCGACGATACCATGCTCTATGTAGCTAATAAAAAACATAAACTATGCATCACTTGCTATGCAATGATACCTCCTCCTCCTCCAGGATTGGCTCTCCAACTGGAGAGTTAAAGTAAATCACATTAAATCAGCAGCCCTAATCTTAGATGAAGGTAGGAAACCACTCCCCGCCCTACATACCCTATTCGACACAGAGATCCCACTCCAAGACGAAGTCAAGTACCTTGGGATCACATTAGATAAGAAACTCGCCTGGAGGAGTCATATAGATAAGACTAATAGTAAAGTAATGGCTAAATTCATACAACTTTACTCACTGTTCAAGGGAGGGCAGCTCTCAATTCCCACTAAAATATTATTATACAAGCAAATAATTCAACCCGCCATTCTTTATAATTGTGTAATATGGAGTTATGCCTCTAAAACACACATTCGAAAACTTCAGGTAATACAGAACAAAATATTAAGGACACTCACAGGGGCAGACAGACGTACAAATGACCCAGGCTGGCATAGTTGAGCATCTATTTATTCTATATAAATGTTTAATATAACCTAAAACATAAAAAAATTAAAAAAATAAGAATCCAAAAGAAAATTTAAAAAATTATAAAATCCCTAGTTGATAACCCTAGAAGAAAAAAACAATATAAAAAAAACTAGATGCAACATTCCTAGTAGAATAAAACTTTACCAACACTTGACAATCAACTACGCCAGTCCAGCAGCAAAATCGCCAACAATCTCACCACCCCACCTATCCTATCCTCGATCAAAACCTTAACCTGACCTTCACACACAAATCGCTCATTTCATGCCATTACTACCTTTGTCATGGCCGGACGCCATTGGGGTAACCGACTAGGTTTTTTACGAGTCTAATACTGGCGCAGCACAGTGGTCTAAAATTGCAAATTTCTGGCCAAAACTCCAGAAATGTAGGGTATGGGGGTTTAGCGGTTTCTGATCACAAAATTGACCTCGGAAATGGGAAATTCATAATGGCTAGCACAAAATGAGCGACTGTGACTTCGGAAATAAGCAAAGATATCGATATTTCTTTTCCAAATTGAGAATTTAAGGGTTTTCGGGGTCACTGAGTACAAAAACTTTTTCAGTTCTACTATTGGGATGTTTAATAAATAACCAAAATAAGTAGATGTGCGTTACTATAATTCATACATAATTTATTGACACATAAACTATAACATTTGATATGATTCATTATCAGAAGTATCATTGTTACATTCGCTGTCACTTCCATCCTCGTCAGTTCTATTTTAACTAGAACTATCGCGAGTGACTACTGCGATTGAAGATGAAACTAATAATTCAAGTGCTTCAGGTGATAATGATTTGAATTTTTTTGGAGGTGTCTTTTGCAAACTCGAAATCCATGGATACGAAGCTACCGAAAGCCTTTGAAAAAATCTTCCAAATTGTTTTGCCTGGTGCATTTGCGCTCAAAATCTTCGCGATATCTTTAAATGAATTTGTTGCAAGATTCTTGCATTTCCTCTTACATTTGGCTGATCGGGAGTAAAGCGGAATCGTTAATGACATGACCGTGAATGAGGATTTTATGAACACTTATCGGCATGTAAAACCACGGGTAAAGATTCACAAAAAGTCTAGCCGTTACTAAGGAAAACTTCTCCATTTTTTCAACGTTGACTTCAAAACAGCAAGAAATGACTTGCAAAATTATGTGAAATCTTTATATTACATTTTCATCAACGCCCGTTATACTAGATTTTTTTTTTT
>CABFOV010002177.1:0-15926 GCA_902141375.1 Timema poppense
ACTTGACTTAGGCCTTTTACACACCTTAATCTTACCGACTTAACCGAATTAACCGACTTTCCCCTCTTAACAGAGTGATTATGAAGGTGTGGAGTAAGGAGTGATCTCAAACCTAACTCAAGGTTAGCTAATTAAAGGCTGGTGACCATTGGGATAGTTCCCCTTTTGGGGAAAATACGCATGTTTCCAGCCGGGAATTAAACCCGAAACCCCTATGTTTGTAGCCTGGTGTACTGACTACTATATCACGGGGCCGGCTGGATTCGAGCTTAATTTAGTAGAGGGAAATGTATACTTTAATAACGATAACACATGTCACACATAATCAGTGAAGTAATAATTATGAAATATACAATTCACATTCCCACTGTCACAGTTTTGATACTTGTTTTGTGAATCATTAATAAAATAGAACCCTTTCAGAAAATGGTAAAAGTATTTATAGATTAAAAGTTAGATATAGGCTATATTTTAAATTACTTTTACATATTTAAAAAAATTATGAGTTCACCTATAAAATATATTTAATTTAAAATACTTTTCTCAAAATAGCTTAGAAACATAGATTTTAATCTCGCTTTTGTTTAAATACATGGAATTCAATGTTTAATTTGATGAAATATTACACCGTGTATATATTGTGATCATGTGTACGCCATATACTTATATATTGCTGAAAATGTTCACCTGCGCTGCTACTAAATTATACACTTGTTTCTATGATAATTATTTGTTTTACTACAAATCGCCAGGATACTAGGTCGTATACACGGTAATTATTGAGATGCACTAAAGAGAGTAGTTAATTTATTACGGAAATATCGGCCTTTTGTACAGTCATCATTGCTCGAGCATCTTACGACGCAGGACACACCTACAGCCCCCAAGTTAAAATGGCTGCACTCTTTGGGAGAGCTTGAGACCTTCAACATGGATATCGCTAGGTGTCATCAAAGGGCATTTAAAAAAAGAAAATCTCATTTAAAACATGGTTTCACAAGAGAGAGGACACAAATATCCTTTAGCCTGCATCCACAAAGATATGTTCAGGTAGCGGCCCAGCCCCCTCTCAACATAATTCTACTTCACAAAGAGTCTACTCAAACTACACATCACGATTAAAATGGTACTTAAATGACGAGCTTGTTGAAAGTAAGTCGTTTAACAAATGTTCATTTGGTAGTGCTTTTATCACTAACCGTTTACACTAGCAAACCCCAGTGTTGATGGACTCAGCCTGGCTTAAGAAGTGCAGCTAAACTTCCGTAAGTCTGTGGTTCATGTATGTGTCCAAGGAGGACCACTTTCACTGGCAAACAACACAACTAAAGCAACAACAACAACCAAAAAGTCTGCACGGAGAAAGGTGGTGTGAGCTGGTATTCCCACGTCCACCTCAAGAACACCTCTCGACAAACCGGAACAGAGAGATAGATATAAGAGGGGAGCAGGATATGAAAACACGATTTTAAAAATAAAATGTACTTCTGGTCGGGATCGAAAAACGGCCTCTCGGATCAGAGTCTAGCTATATTTTTGCAACAATATAGCTCTGAGGGTTTACAGGATTGTTTATGTCGAGGGGATTACTACTCGAACCACTTGTTAAATATTCAAGGAAATACTGGGAACACTGAACCTAGCTAATTAACTGAAACTTTTATTTGTGGTGGGATGGGATGGGATCTTAATTTAACGATAGCCAGAACGTAGCACTAAGGCATGTCAAGCTTATTTTGAATTATTATAAATAATGCATTTTTTGGTAGGATATTCATTGGATCGTTCTGGATTAACAAACCTTGGCTTTAAAACAC
Organism: Timema poppense; assembly: GCA_902141375.1. Classification (NCBI taxonomy): domain Eukaryota; kingdom Metazoa; phylum Arthropoda; class Insecta; order Phasmatodea; family Timematidae; genus Timema; species Timema poppense. The sequence continues at coordinate 1,818 of CABFOV010002177.1, forward strand.
AGTTTATTAGTGGCACTACTCAATGAAACATATAATAATTTATTTTCCCATTAGATATAAATAAAATATATGGTTAAAAAAACTGTGGTGTTCGTACCAGCAGTGGAACGCTGCAGGTAGCATAACTTGTTGAAACGAACAATAATCGTGGGTCTCCGTCCCTAAATAACAGACGTTTAAAAATTAAGAATGTAAAAGTTTGAGACCATGTGACAATGGAACGTGGGAAGTGACCTCATTTCAACCTAAACGAGATTCAAACCCCACTCTTTTAAACTACGGAATAAGGAAGCTAGAAGAAGTGTGAGTTTTTATAATGCAAAGGAGGCATGTGACGACGGTGCTGTTTCGACTAGTCATGTGGACCTGAAAAACAATTCTGCTATATTGTGAAGAAACTATGAACTAGTTTAAGAAACAAGAACTTAGTTTAATCGTTCAACAATAGTCGTGCTTATGATGTAACCAATTGATATACTACGTAAATCATAGATTTACCAAATACTTATTTTTAGTTTTAGCTTTATGTTCCTTTTTTGAGCCTAAGGAAATACCTAAATTGTCAGTTTATCTACAATAATTAATTGGACGCCGTTGAGTGCCAAAACATCAGCAAGGAGTAAGATAAACATAATGCAAACTGAGTATGTTCTGCTGAATCTGATGTATGTTGATGTGTGTCAATCATAGACAACACTTATAATATTTTCAAAAGTAATATAAAAACACATTGATACGAACAAACCCGTAGGTTGCATAAGAATATGCCAGAAGAAAATGTACCCAACTGAAATAGAATGGTGAAATAATTTTGACATTAATGACGTGTGCACAAAATACGGGCCCTCGAGAGAATTCTTACATAATTAAGGACGTGTCAGGAAATTTGTGAAACCTGGAGGTAAGAAAGAGTGAGACACCTCTAGTCCTCATAATGCTGAATCGCAATTCATTGGAAAGCATCTCATGAACAAAACGAGTCTACACATTTTAGGATTACCAATTAAAGTATAATAAACTATTATTAAAATGGTAAAGTAATAAAACAAAAGGAAATGTGGTATTTGAATGATATTAAATTTCACTAAAATTCCTAAAGGAATATGGAGGGAAATTTAGTTGATGAGTACTGAGAGATTTAAAGCAAATTTACAAACACTATGGCCTTATTTAAATTACTCAAATTATTATATAAAGATCGACAAAATATTTTCATTTTCTCTTTGAATAAGATCCGAGAGTTGATTTTACTAGAAGAGTTTGAAATCCTTTTTTAATTGCGCACTTTTCAAATATACTGATTGTAGCAGTGTACAACTACAGTAGACCCATGGCTTCTTTGGTGCTGACTGACAGCTCACAGCTGACATTTAGGTATATACCTAAATTTTGACCGTCAGAAGTGACAGCTGCTAAACACATGTTTTTGCAGATCATTTGGTTCGGCGTGGGGATACATAATTTGGTCTGGTAACTTTTCAAAGCTTTTAGCTATCAGCTGTGAGCTGTCATTCAGCACCAAAGAAGTCATGGATCTACTGTAGCTTTACTTGACATCCATTACTATTCCCAGCCTGTACCTGGGTCAGTTTCTTATTCAAGCCATATATTTTCCACTACCGGCTTGCTAGGCCCATCGTAACTTCATATGCCTTATAATCTAACTTAAGACTAGGAGAGGCAAAAATCCCAGTTCCCAGCCGTTCATTTATCAATGTGAAAGGGTAAACCAACATTTTACAGAGGAAAAAATTGTTGGCGATGCGGGGAATTGAACCGCAGACAAGCTACCGACTAAGCTAAGGTGCCTGATAGATTACATATACCAAACTAGATTAAGGTAAGGTTATACACTTAATATTAAACGCTCAGTCGCAGCGCGTAGTTTTTTTTAGCACTACGCCTTATTACAGTTTATCTTTCATAAAAAAAGGCCTTATCTAACAGATAGAAAAGTTACTAAATCTACTTTCACGTATTTATAGGTCATCATGTGATTTGCCATTGATACTTTTGATAGATGATAAATATTCCTACAAAATAATACTAATATTATAGTAAAACGTAATTAATTTTGGCCCACAAATATATTTTTGTATTTTCTAATAAAAGACTCTTCATATGGAAATTGGATAGTATTTGGCCTAGCTATACGCATTTTACATTAATTAGTAAGGGAGGAGGAAGGTAGAATTTATAGATAAGGTACCAGCATTTATATAGAGGTAAAGTCAAATTTTTTTTTAAACACCCACAGTATAACCGTTTGAGATTTTAATCTCGCCCTTCCTGTTACCAACCCATCACTGAATTATATGAGCTTGAAATGTAGCTCACGTGCCCACCAGTGCTGGATTAAGGTTTAGCTATCTACTATTGGATAGTAGGACAAATTATTGCATACATAATAAATATATGTTTAACACGGCCTATAATCGATATATGGTATTCTCAGGGGGTATAAACAATAATAATAATAGTTACAAAAACAAAACAATTAAATCTATGTAATAGTTGTACTGTCATGTAATTTCTCACTAGGCGGTTGCTTTGTATGTCAATCACTGACCATAGTTACCATGATTTACAATTTTAACACATAATTTAACTAACAAAAATTAACAAACAACATAAATAAACGATAAATTTGTTTGTATTTCTTTTCAAATTTTAAATTATTAATCAGCATAATAATATCAAAATTACTTTTAAATTTACTCTAAAATTTTGAAGGATTTTTCCATTAAAAATTTCCTAGGGGGAACTTCGCCCCACTTCGGTCCGGGAAAGCGCCTACGACACCCCCCTCCCCTTCAAAAGAAACAAGGACTCCCCCCCTGGGTCTTTAGATTTGTAATAGGCCCCTCCAACTACTAATCCACACATACACGCTCCATGGTAAGGTGTTGGGAAGCTCAAAATAAATAATGAAAATATGTACAGGTATTCATAATTTAGTTTTTAAAAAATGGGAGATATTTCGCTTATCTTAAAATAGCTATGACATAACACACCTCTAATAAGAAAGAAAAGTATTCAAGCAATCTATATTAGATAGATGCGAACATAAAATGTGATACAAGTAAAGAGAAACCAAAGTGGAGAAATGGCAAATTTTAGGGTGGGGGAAAGGTAGAGGGGAGAACACCCCGCTGTAGTAAGCGTGTCTTCGTTTCCGTCAAGTGTTTGAATAAGCATGAAAAAGTTACTTTTAAGATAAAGAAGTGTATTTTTCTATACCTGACGAAACACTTCCCTAATAAGAGTGTGATTAAAATCCAATAACTCTCAAACTTGCCAGAAAATAATTGAGTAATTTGTATGTATAAACGTTCGTTCAAATCTGTAATTTTTTTTATAAAAATAAGATTATTAAATTATCTCAAATGACTCAATAATTAATTCGTATTCGGCTACTTTCAACCTACACTGACAAATCAAACAGACGAGGATGTGGGGAATAAATGATGAGTAAACTAAAAATAGTTTTTATGACTAGAGGATGGCAAACCCTATCTAAAAAGACACACCTTCAGTCCCCTCGTCCGAAATTTTAGCCCCATAATCTAAGCTCAGAGTTGAATATACCAGTCAAGCTCGTTGGCTTTGAACTAACTATACCTGTATCATTCGCGGGTAGCCGTATTGTATGCGCAGTCTTAATCGTACACAAAGAAACTTGGTTGACAATTATAAAATCCACTAAAACTACTTGCATATATTCATACATCCAGTCACTGCAGTCTCTTTTGGTAGCTCATATCATTAGCTGTAATAGTATAGTACTAATAATATGATAAAATGCCCTCTTTATTGAAAAAATATATATTTGTATTTTCAAAAAGTATAGTCTTATCAGAATACTATTTACTGTGTACTAGCTTATCGATCGTTTTCAAACAAAATTCATTTAACATTTAAAGACAATTGTAGAATAACATAATGAAGGGTACAGGGGAAATACCATCAGAGTCCAGTCTACTACCTGAGAGACCTTCATTTACCGAAAAGGCCTCGTTGCTGTTGGAAGATTTTTCTAGTAATGTGGTGTCAGGAAGTCACCCCAGCTTTGAACGTAGTTTTTTCACATGCTATAACCTCACAACGAGATAGTTTTGTTCTTGCATCACGGATTACTCTCCTCCAGCCATCTGGTGTTTCAGCAATAACATTTTTGGAATCAAGCCCATGTTTTGTCAGGCACCATGAAAGAATTACCTCTGATTGGAAACGTCACAGTTATTTTCTGGAAGCGTTTGGATGTCAAAGTAATGTAGTGCAGGTACCGAAACATTGTGAAATTCTTGTCTATCAACTTGCTGAAACACAAAAAATATTAAATTCTTCTACTTCAGAATCTAGGAATGTTTTTATAAAATGATGCAGCATTGATGCAATATAATTTGCGCCCTTTCTTGCGACAGTTTGGTCGTTCGTATATATTATGGACATACCAGTCACCAAAACATGTATATTGAACACCTAAAAGCATAGCTTACGTTTGAAATACACATCAGCACTGGCAATGTTAGGCACTGGAAGATTTTTCCCATAGTCGAAGGCAATATATTCTATTTTCCTTGTTTTTCTTGCTGTTTGTTTTGCCAGTTTTTTATTTTTAAAGACACAATCTGCCTTCATCAGATGGAGTTTCCTTTCAACTTTTATTTTGTCAACTTTATATTGTAATTCACACTGTTTTTATTCATTAGATGCTTGAACTTTTTCTCTTAAGATATTACTTATCTGAGCTTTCCATTCGTCACATTGACTACATGTATCTGTGCGAGGGTAGCCAAATGAAATGTTAAATTCTGTAACAAAAATTGACCTAAACTTTTCGTATGAAATTTGTAACTCAGTGTTTTTCTCAAAAATTAATTCAAGAAGCTTTTTTTTACATTTAAATATTCCGGTAAATAGTTTTTTTTCTTACAATCCTTGTGACAGTAGTGAGTTGTTCGGCCTTTGAGACTGCCGAAAAAACCACGAACTTTACCAATATTCTCAGGTGGAAGTTGATTACCCCTGTTCTGGTGTTTTCCTCTCCTATCTACAGCAGGTTTTCCAGTTTCAAAAAGGAACCTTTTTATTGTCTGTACCCTATTATGTGTTAAACAAAAAAAAAAGGCTATAATGGCCTTAAAACAAACTGAAATCTAAAGGAATTTATTTTCTCTAATCACTCGAACTTTGTAGGAGTAAGAAAAGTCATTAAACCGCACTTCCTCATTTTTTCGTGGCCATCTTCTTTGAACCGATTGAAGGGAAATTAAACCAGCTAGGTAAGAGTTTTGGCCATCTCTACCTTTATCTCGGTTTAAGTCATTGAATATCTTAATTAAAGATATTCCTTTATCAATACTCACTTTCTTAAAACATTTAAATCTTTTAGTTACAATATTCACCAGTCTCGTACGTATTATCTCTGAGCGTCTTCGAAGCATCTTTAATACTTCTTACTCCTTTTAGTTTATTTGGTGAACTTTCTGAGCCAGCCCGAGTGTTTTCGTTACTGAAAGATCCCGAAACAAATTTGTTTGAGTCACTCATATCAAAGAATGAATTAAAATATCGCACGTAACTAATGCATGTATTAAAGCACTTATATATCACGTAAATAATTCAAACACGAACTAATTACAACACTGGATACAATATTAAACGCACAGTATAATAACATTAATTTACAAGCACAATAATACAACACAGCCCCAGTAAAGGCACATTTCACAATGTTACAGCTGTTTCACAACTCCACGCTATCGGAATAGGGAGGAGTTGAATACTGACAGCGGACTCTGATGGTTTTTCCCTGGTTCGAATGTGACTGTGATGGTTCTTCCCCTATAACCCCTTTCTTTTTCGCTGAATAACTTGGACTGTGATAGTTTCTCCCCTGTTCGGATGTATTATGTTAAAAGAGCTGCTTGAGTAAGATACAATGGTACCAATATCTCAATTTTGAATTTTTTGGACTCTGGTGGTTTTCCCCTTGAACCCTTCATTTATTTAAGGTTAACTTTTTCTAAATTTATGAGTCGCAGTGGAGGACATACTGAGCTTCATTTTTTATTCTAACTTTCTCAAACAAGGGTAGAATACTTTTTTTTTTAAGATTTACGGTCCTGACATAAAAACTAGCAGGCAAAAACAAGACAATTCTTAAAAGATCTCCCCTACCCAAGTTGAAGTTTTTAAAGTGACCGTGAAAGATAACGTGGACAATTTATTTCCATTAAGAGAAATCGCACAAGGGTAGTGGTCCCTTTTTTTCTTTCTTTTTTTGTGCACGGTGAGGGTGCACGAAGCTCTCGAGGTGGTCATTAGAGAAATACTTGCATCCAGATCGGACGTGTGTTAAACTCCCGTGATCAGTCTTCCAGATGGAATGTGTGCTAGGTTTGCGAGAGGGTATGGTCACTCCAACTCAACTTTCATTATTATTATTATTATTATTATTATTATTGTTCCTTTAAATGGTAATCATAGTCAAAGTTTGGAATAAATTAACCCTAATAATTAATTTGGGACTTTAATAAATATCAAAACCCATTGTAATCGTTGGTAAGGGACGTGAATCTACCTGGCATCCGAATACAATATATTTTTATATTTAGCTCTAGCACTAAGATATAACTGACGCACGTGAGTTCGGGGCGATTAGATCATATACTAAGTCAGGATCTGAATGAGGGATGCCTGGATGGATTCAACGCTCGCCGTTAGGGTTCGGCCAGACTGACGAGCGTGCGAGCGAGCGCGCAAGCGACTGGGTGGCCACACTGTCGAGCGAGCGAGCGAGCGCGTAATTAGCAGACCCTAGTTCATTAGAGAAGATGTATATGTCAAAGACACTTGGTACATATAAAAAAAAATTGACAAAATTTTTTAGTACACCAAGGATTAAAACCCAAACCTTCCTGTCATAGGCAGTCTACTCTTAACACGAGAGTGACGACTTAAGCCATGCGGCCACTGAAGGAGGTCATAGTTATTGTCAAAATTAAACTTTTTTCACAAGTACGACGGCGGAAAATAATAAGAATATATTGACTTTGGCCCGGTCTTATGACTACCAGATAAATATTGCTATCGTGAGGTTAAAGTTAGCGACCAGATAAAGGTTATCAGCCACTTTGACGTTTTAAGCGTAATATAAACTGAATTTATCTGCAGGATAGCTATCTGTAGGATAAATATATTTTTATGCGGAAAACGCAAATTTGGTACTGTTTTTAATGGTGCACGAATGCGTATAAAGCCTGCTGATACTGCTACAACCTAGCGAGTGGTGACAAGGCTCAATATCTGTTAAATAATGGCGGCTAAACAAATGCGAGGAAACATATAGCATCACGTGGGCGTAGAAGCTTAGTTGTCTTGCAAGTACTAATTTCGGTGTCTGACAAAATGTGGGAAATATTTGGGTGCAACGTTTACAACATTTCATTTAATGTACCCACATTTAAATAATTTGTTCTTATATAACTACAACTCTACAAATAGCTTTTCAGTTTTTATACAAGTGTGAATAAAATGTTCGAACTTTATATATAATTAGAACCTGGGTCTGTGGTTACTAAACACGCAGACCAAGATTTTAACCTAAAAACAGATTTTGACAGGTGAAACCTCAAGATAAACAACGCGTCACTAAGGAAACGTCAATTTTAACTTTCAGATAAAAGTTATCCAGTACTTAAACTTCCCGATAAAAATGTTATGGATAAATACCTTTTATCTGTCAGATAAATGCTATCTGGCGGTCATAAGACGCACTTTTAACTTTTCAGCCAGATAAAAATATTTAACGGTCAGATTAATAGTTATCCAGTAGTCATAAGACCGGCCCTTAAGAGGATTTGTGTTTTTTAAATACTTGTATCAGAAAAACTTTTTTTTTTCAACTAGACAAATGGCGCACACTGCATAGAATAAAACTGTTACATAAATGTATTTAAGTGTAAGAATGTCGCTTGATATAGAAAATGGTCCATATAATAACCAAACGACCCACATCGGTGGTCATATAATCTAAAAGGTATCTCTCAAAATACTGGATTACTGGTGACATGGAGATTGTACTTCAAATCCAGGCCGGGTTTAGGCCTACTGAAGATAGGTAGTTATTCTTATGTGTTTTGCCACTTTACCTCCTCGCAAGTGTGGGTATTTTTCTTTAAAATATGACCTTTATCATCCCTACACTATTTATAGTAAATATCCGGATAGTCAGAATAGGTAAAAAGATTCAATGCACACAGCAACAAAAATCAAACGGAAGGTCACCTATTTTTTTTAAATATAATGTTGCGCATTTAACATAATTTTTATAAACATATACCTATATATTTGCACTTAGCTTACAAACAAGCTTTAACCGAGACATAACATCTAACTCGACACACCCAATTCTAAAAGACGCATGTATTAGTAATAGTTTGAGTCACGTGACATAAGAGACTTGATTGGCATAACGTGGCTTTATTGAGGTTTATTCAGGTTTAGTATTTGGAAACCGATCTTGTACATGTTGGCCTACTACTTTTAAAGAAATACTTTAATTTACCATACTGACACTTTGCCTAAATTACAGATGAGTACTTCGAATCTTTTTTTTTTTTTTTAAATTGTCAGTATTCCACTTATTAATGGCTCCTATTAGTTAACTTATTAACTCAAAGCATACTAAAAAAAGTGTTAATAGCTAGGGATATGGAGCAGAAGAATATATTATACCAACAAGTATATTTACGTGGGAAAGTTGAGCTCTAACGATTAGTTTGTTTAAAAATATTCTGAGCTGGAATTCATACATTATTTATATATTTTTTTGCCCCACGTCTTACTACCCGTCCAGATAATACGCTTATGTACTAATTACACCGTATTAAGCATTAGAAAGGTTGAATTTAGAGGAAGTGCACCCATCTTTGAGTGAAGGGGGAGTGGAAAACCACCATAGGTACACCCGAGCGGGCTCGAGCTCCAATATACTCGTCTTCGGCAGTCTAAGTCTACTGCAAGAGTAGCACCTTAGACCATGCGGCCATCGAAGCGGGTGTAGATTAAATGAAGTCTGGGGATAGTAAATTAAAGCCAAATTGATTCGACCTCATTCTAGTTGTTTTGTTTAGTATATTACAATAATGTTCCAGCCCGTTTCGGTGGCCGCACGGTCTAAGGCACTACTCTCACAGTAAGCTAAGACTGCCAATGACGGGGGTAGTCAAAGTTAGAATCTCAGTCGGGTGTACTGAGGGGGTTTTTACCAACATGGTTTTCTACTCTACCTCCACGCAAGTGCGGGTACAGTTCCTCTAAATATAGCCTTTCTAATCTATAAAACTATTGGCGTAGTTAGTACATAAGCGTGTAGACCGAATGGGTTGTCAAACGCGGTGATAAAAAAAAAGAGCCAAGGATTAGTCGTTGAATGGCTTCGTCCAGAATTTCATCTCACAATCACCCTACCATTACACATTGGCGTAAGTGCGTATAAACCGGACGGGTAGTAAGACGCGGTGCTAATAATAATAATAATAAAAACGTAGACGTGCAGACAAGTCATGAAGTCGGATAAAACCCAGACATAAAACCCCGCTATGTTATTTGGATAGAGAAAGTGACGAGACTTATAAGTTCAACTATGAAGGACACAGGACAACGTTTATATGCACAGTGGAGCGGAGAAAGAAAAGGGAAAGGTAACAGGCGAGCATTAAACGAGAAGAGCTATGGTAAGAAAAAAAAGAGAAGAATGTTTCAGAAGCAACACGACCGAGAAAAGAAGGGTGGGCGATCGAGAAGCTGAAATGAGTTGGTCTGTACGTTGCTGCAGTTTCATTCGGTTGGAAGCACGTTTCTAGCTTACCGAGCGAGCATTCACCTAGATATTATACGAGTGCTATTAAGTGAGTTGCGTTTGGATAATTAATTATATTTGTTTCAACAAGAATTGTTGCTGCTCTATTTACGTGTGTTTCTGATATATTTGTAAGTTTAACTTTGAAACGTTAGAGAGCAGCTTAAATCTAGGTATTAAGGTAAGACTTTTTATTATATTATATATTGATGTACCCACTTGTGTAGTTCACTAAGTTAAATAGAATGATTTCTGAACATATAAAATAGGTATTAAATTTATGGCAGTGCCAATTATAATAGATATTTGAGTTAGTATGAGCATTTACAAAACTACCTATTACTTGAGATGTATAGAAGAACTATCCAGATTAAAATAATTAACGAGTAAATAATTTCATGTTTACATTTAAAACTAAAACTAAAATTATTTCTAGGAAAAACTAAATAATTTAGTTTTAATAAAATTAAAATTTAAAATCCAAATTAGAAAAATATTGCTTTTAAATCACTATGTGTAAAAATACGGTACCAAGCACATCCTATTTATAAGTTACATATGTCTAAACATGCCTAGTCATAAAAGGTGAATGTTTTTTTCTTTCCTTTAACTAACTTATTCACTTGTAATCAAAGTCCTAGAATAGTCAATGATAACCAAACCACCCCTGGCGTAGCATAGAGAAACAAATGATTAAAAATGGTCAACATTGTGCTTGTCGCTGCAATGGTGATTATAGTTTTTTTTAGGGAGAAATTAAATCTTATCTAGGAGTGGTTCGATTTAAATTTATTATTCTGTCATACTTTTATAGTCACTTATGTCTACAAACTTATTTTTACTGAAAAATGTAAGAATATGAACTTTAACAAACGATGTTTAGAGAAAGTTTCTGTGTGCTAAGTTAAAGTGAATTAATTTGTCGTATGCCTAAAAATTAAGTGCTCAGCAATCCTCGTTAAATTCCATAGTAAAATACTAAGGGCTGTGACATATATAGTATAGTATAGTATACCCATTTTCAAAGTAAGAACATTATCTCACAGCCAGCAAAACTGTTATATCTAATTTCACGTATTCATACGTCAAGTCATGTGATCTTGGTCTAGTATACAGTCCAATTTTCAATGTAAGAAACATATCTGACAGCCAAAGAAGTTGCTAGATTTAATTTCATGTATTCATACGTCAAGTCATGTGATCTTGGTCTAGTATACAGTCCAATTTTCAAAGTAAGAAACTTATCTGACAGCCAAAGAAGTTGCGAGATCAAATTTCACGTATTCATACGTCAAGTCATATGATCTTGGTCTATAGTATAAAGTGCAATTTTCAAATCAAGAGTAATATCTGACAGCTATAAAAATTACTCGATCTAATTTCACGTATTCATACTTCAAGTCATTTGATCTACAGCTGTCAATTTTGATAGATAATTTTAGTATCACTTATGGGAATAGCTATTAAAACTAATTACCCTATAATTTACAAACTTATCCCAAAAAGGTCTAGAACTGCTTCCATTGTTTGTTTGGCAAAGTATCTTGGAGGGTAAAGGAGGGGGGAAGCAATATTTTAATGAGGGCACAATACACAGATCCTCAAATGGAAATCTTGAACCTTCTCAATTTAAAGAAAGAGGTATTATGACATAGTTTGTACAACATAATTAACCACGAGGTATGCCCTTCACCGCTATCTAAAACGCTTTGAAATTGCACAGAGAAGACCGTTACGTTTTATTCTATCTTTTTGTTCACCTTGCCTTACTATCCAATAGAGCTATTCACATATATACAATATTGAGCAAGGAATGAGGAAGGTAAAATTTAGAGGAAATGTATCCAAGTTTGCATGGATAAATAGCGTACGAGACCATTTAGGAAAATACAACTTTTAGTAAACAAGCCAGGGATTCAAACCTCGATCTCCCCCACAAACCAACCAAACTAAATGAGCTTGACCTTTATACCGCATGTCCATCGATACGGATAAGAAAGTGTTAAATAATTAAATTTGTGTTTTGTTTTAATAGAAGAGTAAGATGTGTAAAATTGAAATCTGAACTCTTTCATATATGTGCCCACCATATTTTATCAACTAATGCTATTATTTATAATATTAAAAGTAACATATAACGAAAAAAAACCTTGTAAAGTGTAGACCGGTGTATGTTGCAACCATTTTCAATTAGTTTTTTTTTATAATAAAATTTTTCAATAAATCAGTTTTATTTTTCAAAGTATAAAATATTGTATTTCCCGATTGTTTAGAAAGTATATATTTGATCATTATTATGTATTTATTTAATTTAGAAAAACTTATTTCAAATCATAATCCGCATCTGCTGCAAGCTGCATCTTATATTAAAGAAGCATGCTGCATTTCTAGTATGTGCTTATGTCAACAATTATTGTTTGAAATCGTCAAAATCGTGATAATAATCAGCTAAACAGTTGATGCATTTTAAAATTATCTTTTTTTTTTATGTAGCCAATGGTTCAATACTTTGCACTGAACTCTTACGCACTATTTAAGTTATCTACTATATTCCTTATTGTAGACCAAGCGATTTAAATGATCATTATCTTTTAAGTCATCTTAAAAAGCTATGTTTCTCTTAGCTGATTTTATTTTACTATTTGTTAAATTTATGTGTTTTCTATAAATTAGTTTTAAGTTTATTTAGAATTTTAAAATCTATTTTTGCGAAGCTAATTTTTCTTCTTCTAGTGCGGTTTTTTATGGTGGTCTCCTGAGTATAAAATTAATTAAATTTGTAAGCTGCTTCTAGTTGCAAATGCCGTTTTGAACTGTTGGTGACGTAAGGCATGGAATATTTATTATTATTATTATTATTATTATTATTTAGCACCGCGTCTTACTATCCGTTCGGGTTATACGCTTTAAGTACTAATTACGCTAATGGATTAGGAACTGCGAAGGTTGAATTAGAGGAAGTGAATCCGCATTTGCGTGGAGGGAGAGTGGAAAACCATTTAGGAAAAACCACCCCCAGTTCACCCAACCGAGATTCGAACCTCGATCTCCCCGTCCTCAGCAGTCGAGCTCAACACGACAAGCGCTTTAGCCAACTACGCCACCGAGGCGGGTGGCATGGAAGAGAGTGGGTTTTAAGGAAATGGACCCTACACTGTATATTGATATGAACACACTATTCTATGGCTATGATAATCATTACTTTACCATAAATTACAAACAAATTGTTGCTTTATATGTTTATTTCTAGTTAGTTTATTAGTAATACTCATGTGCTAGAAGTGCATGATTTATAATTCCAAATATATGTAAGTTATTATATTTTAGATACATGTAAAAAAAAAGTTCAATTATTCTGACTTCTGTGGGTTTAGAGTCAACACTATTTCAACTAGCTCCACAACACTTAATTGGCATTCAACCATTAAAATAACGTTAATATTTATTTTTTACAAACGACAACATAATATGTTAACTGATGATAATGGCCTTGAATATAAGTTATATAAAATGACAACTTAGCCAAAATGAAATATTAGATAAACCTAGAAATCTTACATAGCACACACAACAACTAAAAATCAACTGTAAGCTATGAATAAAATATAAACGCGTGCTTCTTTGAACCAACTTCTGTAGTGTAACTGGGTGACTTGGTGGTCTAGGGGTAAGGTGTTAGACTTCTGTGCTGGGGATCCGGAGTTCTATCTTCGGTCCTAGCCCAGATTTAGCCGATTGCCAAACCCTTCCTTCACCTCTGACAAGAAGTGTATAAATCACAACTTGTGAATATGGGGAATGCCAGGCCTCCACCGTGGTTCGGATCCCACGTTAAACTGTAGGTCCTCCATTTCATACCCACAATCACCCTACCATTAGACATTAGTAAGTGCGTATAACCCGAACGGGTAGTAAGATGCGGTGCTAATAATAATAATGTAGTGTAATTAATAATCTGTCGGTGACCTGGTGGTCTAGAGGTAAGGTGTCGGACTTCTGTGCTGGCAGCCGGGGTTCAATCCCTGGTCCCGGCAAAGATTTATCTGATTACCAAACCCTTCCTTCACCTCTGATAAGACATCTTGTGAATGTGGGGAATGCCAGGCCTCCACCGTGGTTCGGATTCCACGTTAAACTGTAGGTCCTCCATTTCATCTCACAATCACCCTACCATTACACATTAGCGTAAGTGCGTATAACCCGAACGGGTAGTAAGACGCGGTGCTAATAATAATAATAAT
>CABFOV010002177.1:15940-56542 GCA_902141375.1 Timema poppense
CATCTTGTGAATGTGGGGAATGCCAGGCCTCCACCGCGGTTCGGATTCCACGTTAAACTGTAGGTCCTTCATTTCATCTCACAATCACCCTACCATTACACATTAGCGTAAGTGCGTATAATACGAACGGGTAGTAATACGCGGTAATAATAATAATGTAGTGTAATTAATAATCTGTCGTCGTGGCACGAATTATGTCACAATACTTTATTCAAGGAAAATGCTTTGGTGCAACGTAGAAACCGTTGCAACTAGCCCCGGTTTCTCCTACTGTACCAGTTTAAGTATATTTTCTAATAAAATAATAAAGTGAAGCAAAGAAAAGTATGACTATTAATATTATAAAGGAAATTGAAATTGAGATTATTATTGAGAGCCGAAGTATGAGCAACAGAATAACAGTATATCCTTAAACTTTAGAATGCGCAGATACAGAAACACATAGCTACAAATGGATTTATTAGAAGTCTTAGGACGACACCCTAGCTTACGATGATATTCCTAGTCTTGCAACAATGGCATCTGATCTTTGAACATGTAAATTCCAGGTAGGGATGAACGAAAGGTTCAAAGCCCAGAGTTAATCTAAGAACAAAATGACTGAGTAGCAGTTAAGCTGTGTCCGGTAATTCATCAGAGTATATAGTCAAACATAGGACCTCTGCATGGTCTTAAGACTATTTTAGAATTAAGGTACTTTAAACGTAGATAGTTACCATGTTCCAATTATCAGCTTTTGTAAATATTATTATTACTAGCATCGCGTCTTACTACCCGTTCGGGTTGTACGCATTTTTGTAAATAATTGTATTCTACTGTACATTTCTTCTTATTCAATTAATCATTAAAAGAATAATAATACATATCTCGTATTTATTAAATATTTATGCACCCCATCCTCAATGAACTGACAACTGGTCATAACATTATTATTATTATTATTGTTATTATTATTATTGGTGTAATATACGTCAACGTAGTCAAGGCAGTCAGTAAAATAATAATCACAAATAAACAATAATAACTAAAACATATTGAAAAACAGTAAATATTATAAACCGCGTGTTTATTATTTTAAAGGGGATATAAACAGCGAAAAATCAATATAAAAATTAATACGCATATGACCCGCCTCGGTGGCGTAGTTGGCTAACGCGCGAGTCGTGTTTAGCTCGACTGCTGAGGACGGGGATATCGAGGTTCGAATCTCGGTCGGGTGAATTGGTTTTTTTCCTAAATGGTTTTCCACTCTCCCTCCACGCAAATGCGGGTTCACTTCCTCTAATTCAACCTTCCCAATTCCTAATCTATTAGCGTAATTAGTACTTAAAGCGTATAACCCGAACGGGTAGTAAGACGCGGTGCTAAATAATAATAATAATAATAATAATACGCATATGTTTGCAGAGCGTAGGCTGAGGTTCAATACCATTGGATCGTGTATTCTCCCACCACGCATATGCCGGTGTACTTCCTGTCACGTGTTTATCTTGTGTTAGACCGCAATACTCAATAAAACCAGTGATCTAAGAACTTCACTCTTATTCTTGTAATTGTTTACAGTACGAACATCTTTGTGGAAGGGCGCACCGTATAGCGGAGTTCTTCTGCCCGGAAGTTCCAGCGAGTCGAAAGACCGGTCCTGTTGAGGAAGTCAGAATCAACAAGTGACTGGGCTGGGTGGGCCACATTTAAGCTGTAAGTTTAGAACCTGTTCTTCAGTTACCACTAGGTCACATCACTTCCTGTCTCCCTTACCACCTTAAGACCACGGGGAAAAATATCAGAACAGCAATGGGGGTTATATTTTATTTCCATTGATATATTCCACATTCTTGATGATACCACTATTTGGCTACTCTAAAATATGGGTCAAATTTGAGTCTTGTGATGGTCACGAAGGTTTAATGTCACATAAGTGCATGTTCTTTTCTTTCAAACTACAAGGTGATCTTGCTATGCTCTAGTCATATTATTTTAATAAAGTAATCGTTGGTAAATAAATAGCATATTAATAATGATTCAAAAGAAAAATAATTTACTACAAAATTGATTTCTTGACAGAAAATAATTGATTTATTGATTTTTATAAGTAATTTAAATTCTCAAAAAGTATAGATAAAATGTCTTCAAAAACTATAAACTCAAATTAAGAACGCTTGTATTATTTTTAATAAATATTGTAGTCATGATTATCACTAACATGGATTGTATTGGGGTTTAGGTGAGAAAGGTGTCTTGGAAAGTACACATATCCAGATATAGATTAGTTTACACAATTTCAATTATATGCTTTAAATCATATAAAAACTTATTTAAAGGCGTAAAAATAGTTTTTATTTATTTAAAGCTTTGTATTACTTAAGATAATATATTTAAGAAAAGGAAGACCTTTATTGGTATGTGTTGCATATTATAGGAATAAAAGTAAGGATGAAAATGGAATTATATAAAGAAATAAGTATTGGATTACAGTAAACCAGTACAAGAACCATTGTGCAACATAAAATACAAAAGTTCCTAAGGAAGTTAAAGACAATCCCCTAATATCTAACTAGCCCATTTACTAAACACTGCCTATTTTTTGTTTTATACTCGTATATATATTCCAAACATTATATATGTTTTGGTTTAAATAAATGCAAAATATATCTAGTAAATATCATGTCATAAATGCCAGGGTTTAAAAAGAAATTCTCAAGTTTTACTAATATTGACATCCAATTAATACAATATGTAATCATCCGAGATCAAAACAGAATGCGCAAATTTATTTTTAGTGCGATTTATTGTTAAGAGTTGGCTAATATTTAATTACTCTACGTAATCCAAGCGAAAACGATGAAGATGGAGTTTAAAAAACTTGCCGGTATTTGCTTGAATAAAGAATGCAAGACCATAAATTAATTTAAAAAAAACTACTGTCAGTAAAAACTGGCTGGGATTTAACTCAGAATTTCCGGGTCAGAGTCAATCACGTAATTTTTAGGTAACTTTGTAAGTTTTCAAATGTTTATGTTTTTTTGAAACTGGATGAGAAACTTCTATCCTAATCGTATCCGTATGAGCAATACCACTTCCATTTAAGGAAAGTGAAATCTAAGGTGAGAATGCAGAACGTGTTAGGAAAGGAAAGGGTAAGCCTCATTTGCGTGTTAAATAATTCACACTACTAACGGTTGTTTCTATTAAGAAAACAGTTACAGAGATGGTGCTCGCTGGGTTTGCCACCTGGTTTTATTTAATTATCACAAAGCTGACTGCAAAAATTCGCCAGCCCTAAAATTTAAATCTTCTCCCAGTGGTCCAACAGATGGAATCATTTAAGTCCCACGAAGTTTCTGTTTGAAAAAAAAAAACTGTATTTAAATAAAATATAATATTCATATGTCTAAGTTACAAACATTTTGATGATCTAGCTAATAAAAGATTGGCGTTCTCCTCATTTCGCTAGATTGTAACAATTGATTTGATATGTATGTACTATTACAGCAAGTTGTTCCGTATTAAAGATATTAATAAAATGAGATTGCTTGTCTGCCGTGAGCATTGAGCAACATTTACCCAAGCAATAGTTCTTAAATGTTATAAATTAGTAGCCCCTGTGCCCGAACGTGTGCGCTTGAAGCTCAAATTTAAACTTTTGATTGGATTTCCTTTTAATTAATTAAAAGCCGGGTCAGAAGCAAAAAGGCAACGGGCAACGCAGGACTCGGCACTAAATTTAAAGGTAACTTAAATGTAAAATCAATAAACTAAAAACATTTATCCTCGACAACGCCGGATACTTCAAGTAGTTAGTTTATAAACGTTTAACTAGACTATATTAAGTGGCATAATTTTATAGATTTTTAATAACATTTACTCATTTTAAAGATATGAGTTTTGTGTTCACCGCGGTCTACTAACTGTCTGACCTTTCCGCATATTTACAATAATATATTAGGAATGAATAAGGTGGAACTATGAGAGCATATATTCGTTTTAGCGTAAAAGGAAGGTTAAAACCATTTAAGAAAACGACACCTCAGTATACCTCTACTGGATTAGAACCCCGACCTCACTGGAAAGCCTTAGCAGATTAGGTTAATGTTTTAGCATGTCTTTGATGGATGGATGTATGTATGTATGTATGTATGTATGTATGTATGTATGTATGTATGTATGTATGTATGTATGTATGAAGAACAAGTTGTTTTAGCACATGTTACTTCGACAAACTAAGTTATAT
This sequence comes from Timema poppense, assembly GCA_902141375.1. Lineage (NCBI taxonomy): Eukaryota > Metazoa > Arthropoda > Insecta > Phasmatodea > Timematidae > Timema > Timema poppense. Next base: position 20,172 of record CABFOV010002177.1, read on the forward strand.
GTAATACCATCAAAATAGTTCCAAAAAATTAAACGTGTGTCACTAGAAGGAATAGATCCCGATATATTCTACTTAGAATGAATCTAATATTAATGTATAAAATTAATATTTAACTAAGAAGGGTAAGAGCTATCATTGAGTTGTTAAATAAAAATGGAAATAATTCGATTATATCAATGATTAATTGGGGTGATGCTATTGTTATTATTATTGTAGATCTACAGTAAGGAGTCCTTATGATTGTTTATAAACTTAATATATTTCAAAGCCCTTCAATGGACGCATGGTCTAAGGCATCACTCTCGAAGTGGACTGGACTGCCGATGACAGGGAGATTGGGGCACAAATTAAGGTTCAATGCACTAAGAGAGGGTTTTTTTTCCTAAATGGTTTATCCCCTTATTCTCCACGCAAGTTTTGGCACATCTACTATAAAATTAGGCCTTCCTCACCCATAACTCATTAGTGTAATGTAGATGCGTATAGTCACAACGCGTAATGATATTCAACGGAACAATATTGTATACATATATTTAATTTAATTTTATCTAGTTAATGTCATCAAAAATAAAGTAAAATCTGAATTTGTGATCAAGCAGTAAATGTTACACTAAGAAAAACAGTGTTATATATTTTTGTGAGTAAACATGAAAAATTCATAAACATATTTACAAACGTTGTATTTAAGAGCGTGTATCGCATGTCCATCAGCTCTCTAATACAGTCAGCTCGAAATCGTAAATTTACACCAACATTTTTGCACTTGGATAGTTTCTGATTTAACATTAATGAAGATAAAGAGTTAATAGAAGATCCTAATACAGAATTTTGTTGAAATAATACATGATATTTTGATAAAAACTTCATTGAAGAGATGGTTTTAACCATTTTAGAATGACTTTATAACTAATCACTGTGCACACATATTTATTCTGTCTTAATATGGACATATTGAAGTTATTGCCAGGAAACTTTGTCACTTTGTCTCCCATCATCACCGTGGAAAATATCGAGTAATCATTCAAATACGAATGCACTTTACACATTTCTGGCATATCTAGGTATTTTCTTTTCCTTTTAACTTCCATACCTCACTTAAACAGGGAAGTGAGTTGGACCTCTTATAATGAACGTTCTTAAAGCTGAGAAAGATCAGAATTATAAATAGACAAATAGACAAATTTATTTTAAAAGATTTAAAATTTAAAATATTTATAGACATAAAACAAGAAATAAAATAGCAAACTTTGTAATTGTAAATGTAAGAAACCTGAGGATAATTTAATTGTACCTTTCACGTGTTTATTTTTATAGGTACTCAAAATGGGACAGGCAATGAGAAGCAAGTGGTCTCAATAGAGCATCATGGATTCTTCATAACCAGCGAATGGCGGTGATTTTCATACCGCGTAGTTTGACTACTAATGGCTTCAGCAGCCACTGCACTCAGCGCCCTGACCGGAAGCACAGGGGTAGTTCTGGGTATTGTACCTTTGTTCGCTATAGGACTAACTTATTTAAGGTATGCTTCCGTGGACCCTGAAGCTAGGCCTATTAACATCAAAAACATATCGCCCGAGTATGACTTTATCATTGTTGGTGGAGGTTCTGCCGGGGCCGTGCTCGCAAACAGGCTTTCCGAAATATCTAAATGGACTGTCCTTCTTCTCGAGGCAGGTGGAGATGAAACTGAAATATCAGATGTCCCTTCACTTGCCGGCTACATGCAAATGACAGATATGGACTGGAAGTATAAAACCTCTCCACCCAAGGAATCCCTTTATTGTCTAGCAATGCTTGGGGACCAATGCAACTGGCCTAGAGGAAAGGTCTTGGGAGGATCAAGTGTTCTCAACGCAATGATCTACGTTCGTGGTAATCGCCTTGATTATGATCATTGGGTTTCTTTAGGGAATAATGGTTGGAGCTATAATGAAGTCCTGCCATATTTTTTGAAATCTGAGGACAACAGAAATCCTTATCTAGCAAGGACTCCTTATCACTCCACAGGTGGATACCTAACAATTCAAGAATCTCCTTGGAGAACACCATTAGCATTGGCATTCGTTCAAGGTGGAGTTGAGTTGGGGTATGAAAACAGAGATTGCAATGGCAAGGACCAAACTGGATTTATGATAGCACAAGGAACTATTCGAAAAAACACACGCTGTAGCACCGCAAAAGCTTTTCTCAGGCCAATAAGATTGAGAAAAAACTTGCACATTGCAATGAATGCGGAGGTGATGGGTGTGCTTACTAGCCCAGGGCGAGATGGTGAAGAGCGCAGGGCGTATGGAGTTCAGTTCACAAGGCATGGAAAAGGACAGATTGTGAGAGCGCGAAAAGAAGTTATATTGTCAGCAGGAGCTATAGGTTCTCCTCAACTACTTATGTTATCTGGGATAGGCCCACGGGATCATCTCGAGGAGCTAAAAATAACGGTAGTTCAAGACCTTAAAGTAGGCTACAACCTTCAAGATCATGTAGGGTTAGGAGGACTTACTTTCTTGGTTGATGAACCTATAACTTTCAAAAGGTCACGTTTCCAAACAGTGCCTGTAGCGCTCGAATATATTGTAAATGAGAGAGGACCCCTCACGTCTCTCGGAGGTGTCGAGGGAGTTGCATTTGTAAATACAAAGTATGCAAATGCCTCTGGAGCATGGCCAGACATACAATTTCACTTCGCTCCTAGCTCCATCAATTCTGATGGTGGTGAAGTGATTCGGAAAATTTTAGGTTTAAGGGATGGCGTTTACAATACGGTATACAAACCCCTTCTTAGCGCCGAAACTTGGACTATTCTTCCTCTCCTTCTTAGGCCAAATAGCAGAGGTAGAGTTCTGTTACGTAGTAACGACCCTAAAGATCATCCACTCATTGAACCGAATTATTTCTCTGACCCGGAAGATGTTGCTAGACTCATCGAAGGAATAAAGATTGCTATTAATTTATCATCCACGCCTGCTTTTCAACGATTTGGGTCAAGACTTCATACCATTCCAATGCCTGGATGTGGGAAGTACAAGTTCGCATCCGATGAATATTGGGAGTGTTCCTTAAGACATTTTACGTTCACTATCTACCACCCAGTGGGTACGTGTAAAATGGGCCCCCCATCAGACCCAGATGCAGTAGTAAGTCCTCGTCTCAAAGTGCATGGTGTGGGGAGATTAAGAGTTATCGACGCATCCATTATGCCAACAATAGTCAGCGGGAATCCAAATGCCCCCACAATCATGATCGCTGAGAAGGCTGCAGATCTTATCAAACAAGACTGGAATGTTGAGTTATGAAGCATTTGTAACCGTCATCATTACAAAATAGCCTAGGGCCTTTGCCTTCGTTAATATCACTAAAGTGTATAACTTAAGGAACTGAGGGGCCACAAAATATAAGATAAAAGTCATAATACTGTTTGGGGTTAGTTCACGTTAATTAATGTGTCGCAAAAGTAGGATAGATACACGTATTCTAAAAGTACGCAAGTAAAGTGGTCGCAGCTGTTAATAGGTCAACTTCGTTGAATATTAGGTAATAATACAATAGCAATACAATGTAAATAAACCTTTGTGATGGAAGAGTTGACCAATATTTTATAAAGTGCCATATAACGAATTTAAATATATTTTGATAAGTTTTTTAAAGGCAATGTTACGATACTTATAAATATAAAAGGTAAAAGTTTATAATTGTAGCTTTCGTTTTTGTAAAGTGAAATTATAGAATTTAAGTCACTTTGATAATAAATGTAATATTTTGAAATAATATTTAGTAATTTATATAAATGTTATAGATAGTTATTTCATAAAATCAATTTCGATAAGATTATTAAAATATTATTTCGATTGCTAACTTTTATATACTCACAATTATTCATGTGAGAGTATGAATACCAGTATAGGCTGTATCAAATCAATATATTGTTTTATTATTATTTGAAGTTATTCATGTGAACTGGCTGATTATATCAGAACAAGAATTTTAAATCAACTCAAATCTATGACAGATACAAGGCCCAGCCCCCAGTCATTAATTCATCACTTAGATTTTTTTTAATTGGCCATGACAGGAAAATAAAACGGGTACCTTAGCTCACTAGGCAGATGAGACACCGACCGAGCTAAGCTGTAGGATAAAATAATAATTAAGGGTTTTTAAAACATACAGTTATTGTGTGTGCAGAAATCTTTGCGATTAAGTCTATACACAAAGCAACTTTTGCCATAATCAAGTCGTAATAGGCTACTATAAATATGTGTGGCTATACGTGAATATTATTTGAGTATTGTGTTAATAGCTAAATACATATTGATATACTATAGTTATAATTAAAATTTGCAATAAAAAGAAAAGTTTGAGTGACTGTAAAAATTAAATATTCAATTTTAAACACTGTAAAATAGAATACATTTTGAAAGAAGAGGTCCCCATTTGAGTCAATTTATTTCAAGTTAGAAAAACTTTTAAAAAGCTATACATTAAAAACTTCTAGCTATGATGAAAATGTACTTTCAATATTCAAAAAACTTACTATATGTTTTAGTTTTTATTGTATATCTAATTGAATGTATAGATGCATGGCAAATAATATAATAGCTCTAAGTTTATGAATATGGAACATTCACATTTTGACTGACCAATATAATGAACAGTGATTATAGGTATAAATAATACAAAGCAGGTAGAATTAATAAAAATAAGCTATTTATTTTGTATGGACAAAACATACGCTTGTACAATTAACGTACATGACTAATGAAGATAGGGGGAACTATTCTAAAGGATACAATCGCATCAGTTACCATATTCATCAATTTTAAAAAACGATACCTGGACATATAATATGGACCTGTTTCGATTCCCATGTCCTGGCGTCATTTTTCAAAATTTACGAATACATTTTTAGCTAACTAAATTTTAATTCAAGTTTGAAAATAGCATAAAAATAAATTCATTATTTATGTGATAATTAATGTTTGAAGTGATGTGATCCATATAAGCTAGATTTTAAAAAAGAGTTGTTTTACCACATTAAATTGCAGATTATGAGAATAATCACTGATGAAAGGAATTATGATGAGACCATGGCCTTCCTTACCTGTGAACAAAAGAAAAAATAATTTTAAAATTAGATTTATTTTTAATTAATAAACTATAAAATGCTATAGCATTGATAAAAAAGGATTCATTTTTTTTACTATAATTCCAATTAAAATTTAAGTTGTGAAAAATAGGTTTTATATACTATAAATATAATAAAACGGGAGCAACATAGCCTAAACATACATGAAGCAATCTCGTCTAAACATAGCGCAGTGGTCACTCTGAAAACATTCAGGTTTATGCTGCTCATTCATTGCGAGATCTATCGAACGCTCAGGAACAGAGCATTTTTGTGGTAAATAAACTTTATACGTGTTCATATTTCTAGCGTTGATATTATTTGTTTCATTAGGAAATATATGTTAGCTTTACATGTATAGGGCTATAACAGCATACGAGTATGTCTCTTAAATTAAGATAACGCAGGGGAGAACACTATATGCAGCACCTGGTGAGTATGATTTGAATACTAAACATATAAACAAATGGTCAAATATTCCAAGTTCCACTTGGATTCAAAACCAGGCTTCATAAGCTGAATTTTTCCTCGGCCTTGGGATGGACCAAACCATTGAATTAAGATTTTTTTTATTTTTTTTTTTTTGCACCACGACGTATTAGCCGTTCAGGTAATACGTTGATGTACTAATTATAATAATGGTTTTATGGATGAGGAAGGTTAAATTTAGAGGAAGTGTACCCGCATTACTTCAGAGGGAGGGTGGATTTTTTTTTTAAACCACCCTCAGTACACCCGACCGAGATTAAAACCTTTATCTCCCCATCATAGACAGTCTAATATACTACGAGAGTAGCGTCTTAAACCATGCAAACACCGGAGCGGGTAGTTATTTATTGAAGTTATGGAAAGTAAAACTTTTGTTATATAGCTTTTTAAAGGGAAACTTGTCTGGAAAAATCTCAATTTGATATGAAATCTAACTTACTTTTAAGTTGATTAGTGCCCATTCAGATATTTTTTTTTAGCGTATGGCACCTTTGACCAGGAGACATAATTATATTAACTAGTTCGGTCGCCTTATGAGTAGACTTTTAACCGCTCTGGTGACAAAGAACGTTGCGTAGAGTACACTATGTAGGGTGGCTACAAAACTTTTATAATCAAATTCTCTGACTTTTACAAGTTTTTCAGACAACATTAAAAAATTTCCAGACCAAACCTTTTTATAGTTTTTATTGCTGAATGAGAATCTTTTCGTTTATTATAGTGATCACATGTTTTCAAAAAAATCCTATGCTACAAAACATAAACATTCTTACAAGTTCTTGTTACTTATCTATTATTTAATTAGGTATTATTGTGTTCCTGTGTCAATGTGTTATAAAATAAACCCTGTACCACCATCTGATCTTAGAATAAAATATCCAGGCGATGTACTTTGTTAAATCAAGAAACACACATTGGTTTGAATGTTTAGGTGCAGAATCAAACATTTTAATTCACCAACTTTTCCTTATTTTTTATTAAATTTCCTGACAACAAAGAGTTCCCTGACTTTTTCAGGTTTTCCCTGGTTGTAGCCACCATGACTATAAGAGTTTGTCTACTCGTCATATCTGCAATGATATGATGTGATGATAGTGATTACGAAGGTGTGGAGCTAGGAGTGATCTTAAACCTAACTTAATTCCCTTTTCGGGAAAGATACCTCTGGTACCAGCGGGGTATCGAGTTTGGGACCGCTAGGTTCGTAGCCAGGTGCATTGACCACGATACCTTGGGGCCAGTTGCCCATTTAGATGTATATCGTTGTTTTCAGTAAATAACTTTCTATTGTATATTCAACCCCAATACCCTTATGTGATGAGAATATCACTGATTGGAGGAAAGGGCAGTACTATGACATTTTGGGATGTTTGGTTTAAGCTAGTATTGTAAAATCTCGCATATCTTTAGAAAAGGTAAATAGTTTTACTTAAAAGGATCAATTAGGGTTTTATTTATTGTAATCATAAAAGCGGCACGGGAAAATCGCAACTAGCTTTAAGAGCAAACTGATTTGTAAATGATATTTTAAGAAAAATATTTGCAAACTTCAACCTTAGGTTCAAAGAGGATGATAAATTAAAAATGCTATAATATGCAAAAATGTTTTTATCATTTTTTAAATTTTAAATCTTGTGAAATACATGATCAAAATTATTTTTAAAATAAAAAGTGATTAAAATTTTAGCTATTAAACTTGCTTAAAATATTAAACAATCTTAACAACTCCTTTTTATACAATAAAATCCCTCATTTAGAAACTGATGGTGTGACTTGACAATTTTGACACTTTGTTCAGTGTGCCGTGAACCGAAAATTTTGAAAATAACTGTATTAGGATGAGGCAAAAGAGCAGGAAAGGTTGACATTAAATGGTAAAATGCAGCTATTAGAAAATGCAAAAGTTTTATTATAGGCTAGTAAGGAAATAAACTTAGGGCCAGTTTCATAGTCAAACTTAGTACACCTCAAGTGCGGCGCTACTAAGTACATGACGACACCTACCTAAACCAGAATGGAATGGGTCAGTTTCCTATGCTAGAACGGCCCATTCCATTCGAGTTTAGGTAGGTGTCGTCATGTACTTAGTAGCGCCGCACTTGAGGTGTACTAAGTTTGACTATGAAACTGGCCCTAAGAAGTCAACGCTGAAAATATTAAGTATGCGATCACATAAACAACTTAGATTGGGAAAGATAATATATAGATTACTTCGAGCAACATACCATTTGACAGGGTTGATGAATTTAAATATTCAGGTACAATTTTAACTATTAATGACGATATTAGATTGTAAATTAGGAAAAGAATACAGTAGGAAAATTCATAATATTACTCGGTCAGTAAATTTTTGATACATCGCCTGCTGTTCAGGAATGTAAAACTCAAGAGTATACACAAAAATTATTTAATAATTAATAATTTTACTGGTTGTTCTTTACTGTTGTGAAACTTCGTCTCTCACCCTTACATGACGGAGGAGGGGGGGGGGGAATAATAGCAAATTTGGGTTTTCGAAAACAAAGAGCTAAGTATGATATTTGGGCCATAAAGTGATTAAAATACTGGCGAGTGGAGGAAGTTGCATAATGATTAGTTACATACCCCGTAAACATAACAAGACATTAGGATAATCAAATCTCCTAGATTACGGTGGGATGGAAATGCATCGCGAATGGGAAGATACCATTGGTAAGATCTAGAAGCATATGAGAGAATAATGAGAGGGACTGGATAAAACTATCTCAAGGTGGCGTCAGAAGCTACAGAAGAGGGGGGCCGCAGGAGCTTGAGCCCCTCCTTCTATATAGTGCAGGATGTTGTGACTATCTTAAGCCCCCTCCCGCCCCATATTTTAAGTGAATATTCAAAACACTTGTATAACCTATCACCATCAGTTTGACAATTTTAAATAATGAAGACATAAATTTATAACTCATGTTACAAAATCTTAGTTGGAGAGAGTCAGAAGTGTGCGTTGTCTTCACCTCACATTCCTGAAGAGTTTGTTTGAAATACTATACAAAGTTTTACAATTTAATCCCAAGGCAAGATATGATAAAAATTGGCAACTCTGTGTAGTTGACTATGTCAGAGTGTACGTGATTTTTTTCTTTCCTATTACCGGTAAGTCATTTTGAATGGCGAAAGGATGAGAGGGTGAATATTATTTTATGTATCCACCTCAAATATACGAATAATATTGATTTGTTTTACTTTCTATTCAAATATATATACTAGGTATACGAATAATATTGATTTGTTTTACTTTTTATTCAAAACTGTTTATTTAACATGTTTATATATACTAGGTAATCCAGTTACATTATTTATTTATATAGGCAAGATTGTTAACATGATCATTTACATTATTTATATAGACAAGGTGACCTGGTGGTCTAGGGGTAAGGTGTCAGCCTTCTGTGCTGGCGGCCGGGGTTCAATTCTCGATCCCGGCAAAGATTTATCTGATTACCAAACCCTTCCTTCACCTCTGACAAGACATCTTGTGAATGTGGGGAATGCTAGGCCTACCACCGTGGTTCGGATCCCACGTTAAACTGTAGGTCACAATCACCCTACCATTTCACACTAGCGTAAGTGCGTATAACCCGAACGGCTAGTAAAACGCGGTGATAATAATAATATATAGACAAGAATGTTAACGAGATGTTTTTTTCAAGATGTAAATTTCCTGTTAATTTTAAATAAAAAGTGTCAAAAGTTAAAGGATAATAGGTTTTCCCCAATAAAAGTGTTAAGTTAACAAAAACTTGCTTCCTGTGTTAGTAATATTGTTATCGGGATATAACTAATACGAATAATAAAACCTCTTACTTCTAATTTTATATTACATTAAAAAATCTTCCCAATGAACTGTGTTACTTTATTATTGCAAAATATCTTACTTCTTTTGATTCTTTAAAACAATTTTGCCCCAAGTTCTAAGAGAATAATGAATAGCCTAAATCTACAATAAATATTTTACTCACATAAAAAATATTTCACAAAGTTATAATAAAATATTATTTCTAATTGCCTTATTTATGTAGCTGTCAGCAGGTCAAATTAATGTATTTGAACGCGGAAGTACCTATATATAAATATTTTTGTAGAGGTGAGCATAAGAATATCCCATACTTACAGTATATGAACCCAGGGACGAATGCGCTCGGTTGTCTAAAGAAGTTGCAGTTTAGACACTGAGCATGCGTCTCGCGAACAATTTTTTTGGGAGTTAACATGAAGTAGCTACGGGCTGTTTGCCGGTGTTGCCCAATTCATTCAACGCCCTTTTTTTTGTAAGGATCAAGTTAAGAGGAATCAGGGCGAAAATTTAAGGATGTCAAAAAAGTGTCAATACTTTACTAACATCGATATTTTCTTTACGACACTAGTATTTTTCACAAGATGATTTTTCCCGATAGCTTTACTGATATTAGTACTCACATCTCCAGTATCGGATCGGTATCAGGGAAAAAAAAACTGTTTTGTTATCTTCGCCCCCTGGTGCTGATATTAAATGTTTACTATGGTGAAATGTGAAGGAAGAACAAATGAAACTAGAGTATTTCCCAATTCTCACTCATTTTCTGCATGAAAAGCAAGAAGCAACTGAAAAGGTTTGGCAGCTATAAACTATTCTTTAATAACTTTATATTTTATTTTTGAATGTTGTTTAATGTGTTATTGGTTCACTTCAGAGTCCAAGCAAGGCAAGTTCAACAGCTTTAATAGTTAGAGAAGCGTACAAAATAGATTTTAAAAAATATTACTAATCATAATATTTAGCTATTAAATAACTTTCCATCAGATACATTTTCATAAACGTTTTGAAAACTGGTTTGGTAACACCTTTAATAATATCCATCATACACTATTATATATCATATTCAAACACATAACATAGACGTAAAAGACCTAAGTATACTATAGTATGGTTAAATCATTATAGTTTGCAGTGTTTAAATAAATATGAAAATACAATTATGATGCCAAAGTTGAAATTATTAAAACTAAATTTAAAAACATTTTTCCAGATTTAAACATCGGTACCGATACATACTGTTAACGATACCAGTACAGATTTTTTTTTTAAATTCTTTTAATGAGTACAGTACCGACACTTTTCTTTCGATACTACAGTAGACCCATGGCTTCTTTGGTGCTGACTGACAGCATTGAAAAGTTACCAGACTAAATTGTGTATCCCTACGCTGAACCAGATGATCTGCAAAAACATATGTTTAGCAGCTGTCACATCTGACAGTCCAAATTTAGGTATATACCTAAATTATGACTGTCAGAAATGAGCTGTGAGTTGTCAGTCAGCACCAAAGAAGCCATGGAGCTACTGTACATACCTAGGCGAAATAACACTCATGTAGGAGCTAAAGGGCATAAACAGCTGTGGAAAGGGTTCAGGGTAATGTAAGAGGGAGAAAGGCTTAGTGCAAGTGTTTATTTTTTCTTGTACGTCTTGTGAATACTTTTTTGTTCATTCTGTTTTTTTATAATAAAATACAAATAATATAAACCATTGCCTTTTACCATTTTTTAAGAAATAGCTATCAATTAATCCTTATCTTAGGGCTAGGGCTGGCAAATATCACTAGTTTAAGCTTGGCCAGCGACATTAAAATAAACAGAATATTAAGGACCAAAGGGTAACAGGGCTAATTATTGAAACAGATTATCTAAATTTAATAAATTTCACAATTGAATTTAAAGTTTAATTTGTGCAAAAGGAAGTGATTGTTTTTCAAACCACAATTTAAAATTTTATTTTTAGTAGTCTTCATACACTTTAATAAGATTAAACTAATCGAAATAGTTATTAAAAGCTCTCTTGTTGAGAATAAAATAAAATATATTAATTTGTTAAACCCTATTTTAAACATTATTCTTAAATTTTAATTATTTGGTTACGTTGTATGTAATTTAAAGAATCATTAAGCTACCTTCCAAAATATGAGCCTTGACAAGGGTTAATAGTGGGGTACGTTAATGGAAAACAGGGAGAACAAGAAAAAGTCTAGGGAATTTGGGATGACAGGAAAGAATCAACTAGTCAAAGAAATTATAAGAAGTCGATAGAATTTTCAGAATATAATCTTTAAAATAAGACGTAAAGAGCATAGCCAAATTTAAAATTCTAGTTTTATCACAAATACACGCAATTTTTATTATTAATTTAGTGACAAAAGCTTAGTTAAAAAAATAAGGGAATTATTTTTATTTTTGGCTTTAAATCTAAAATACCCGAAAAGCATATATTATTTAGTCTGGAAAACCTGAGGAAGATTGGGAATTTCAAAATTTTAAAGTAATAGGCTTCTACAGCTCTATTTGAATATGTTTTAAAAAATAGATTGTTTAATAAGAAATAAGTCGGGCTTAAAATACATTTTTGTAACTGTCCATTACAATTGAAAATACATTTTAAGGCTAAAAGATGCTAAATGTAGGATAGATGTTTATTAATTAATCTTAAGTATCGTAGTAAGGTTATTAACGACCTTAACGACCAAAGTTACTTATACTACGTAAATATATTTATGCATAAAGTAATTTGATCATCTGATCATTGATAGATAGTATGAGTGGTGGTAGACTAGGGATTAGGAGACGGAAGGAGGGGAGTGAGTATAAGAGAGGAAGTACACTCCTTCAGAGGTATTCTGATACCAGTGGTATTAAAGGATATGGAGCTGAAAGATGACGTTTGCATTTTTTTTAAACTATACAACTATATGAAGTTTGGTTAAAACTATTATATTTATTTCAAAATTGTAAAAAAGATGTTGTTAGGTAAATAAAATAACAGTTTTCAAAGCGCTTTATTTTGACAAACAGCCAATTAGTTGTTGAGTGACTCAAGAAGAAGGATTAATTCAAAATGGGATTTCAAATGATCTTAATAGTGGATGCTTTACGTTCCTCTATGCATGCAAACTGTTGAGAGTAGTGTTTTACCTTAAAGCTTTTAAATAAACATTTGATCTGTATTTTAATGATTTTCCCTCAGCTTAATAAATATTGGAAGATATTGTGAGAGCTGTTGTCATTCGAATGAGCTTTATACTTTAGCCTATAAATAGCATTCAAATTTCAAAAATCTTAAAGGCAAACACTACTCTAAATAACGTCTAAAGAATTTAAATTTTCGATTTTTTTTTTTTAGTGAGAACCAATCTAATGGCTTATAAGGGAATTCAAATATCATAAAAATCTGGGGGAGAGCCTCCAAACTCTTACTCCACCCCCATCCCTTTGAATGGTGGGTCAAATTTAAACCATTTGTTTTCAAGTGTCTCCTTTCACAAATATGGTTCTAACATATGTATGGTAAAAATTAATATTAAACTTTCATTGTTGACCAAAATAGTTTATATTTTATTAGCTTCCCTTCCTACCATTTTGTTACTAAACTTGATGACAAAAAAGGAATAAAAAAGTACTATCAATGAAAAAAAAATTACGTCAAATAGCTTCAAGTGTCATTCAGAGTTTAAATGTGTATATGAAGGACCTCCTGGGTGAGGTATTTTTGTAAGTGCGGCAATTAAATTTTGAGTTCCTAATTCCATAGAGTAAGTAATGAATACATAGTTGTTTGCAAAATGCACGAAATCTACCAAAAAAATTGACCTATATCAGTAGAAAGCTGGCCCTATCATTACACTTTGAACTTTGACTACGACGTGGAGAGAGTGTGTGTTGTGATGACTACGCAATGTTATTCTCGCTCTATGATTAGTTGTTACGTAATGTTGTTTTCGCTCTCTGATTGTTTGTTACGTAATGTTGTATCAATCTCTGAATGGTTTTTACCCCTATCTCTGACCTCCTTTCAGTGCCCAAACATGGTTTTATTATGTCTGGTTAGGATTAGGACGGGCGTTGGAGTTTTTTTATTTATTTATTGGCGTGCAGTCCAAAGCGCTGGCCGCTCCTACTTCGGCATCGCTAATGAGTGCGAGGAGCATCTTTTCTGGCCGGCCGCTTATTGAAGAGTTGAAGAGATGGTTCCCACTATCTTGAGACCCCTTTCACTTCACTCGCTTCCCTTTCTTAGTGGTATGTGTCGCAAACCCCTCCCTCACTCCCCTATGTGGTAAAGGGTTTTTCTGGTGTCACAACCCCTCGCCCAACCTCTATATGGTAATGGGTTTTCCCTGGTGAGAGGCGCCAGTTTGGAAAGTCGACAAGACAAGTCGGGACAAGAATAGATTGTGACCTTGAATGATGTCACAATGGGTTTTCCCTGATTACTGGCGCCAGTTTGGTGGGTCAACAAGACAAATCTAGACAGAAATAGGACACGACCTTGAGTGATGTCGCAATGGTTTTTTTACCTTATGACTGGCACCAGTTTGGCGGCTCAACAAGAGGAGTCGAGACAAGAATAGAATGTGACCTTAAAATCGTGAGCTAGTACAAGAGTTCATTGACCCCGTTCATATTTGGTGACAGTTTGATGGCTCGACAAGTCGAGACTCGTATCTACGTTTAGGGGGACAGAAAGTTTTTGCGTGAATAAAACACAATATTACAAAATATATATTTATTTCACATTACATAACGGTGTAAGTGGTTGAGGTACGGGCGTCGGATATCTAATGGGCCCAAACGTTTCAGATTTATAATAAATTATTTCGGAACGTTTATTTATTGAAGCGCCGTAAGAAACTATCGCCACCCAGACGGCTCACTGTGTCTTCATGCTATGACCAGATCGTTGACTAGATTCACAATAATGGATCCATGTAGAGGCGTATCGTGAATACTCAATTTCCCGTTTTCGTCCCAAGAGACACCGCCCCGGGAAATAATATTTTCTAGTAAAAGTTCAGCTTTTTTACGTGACTGTATTGGTACAGCATTGAGTATATCAGGGATGGGAAGTACAGACTCTTGAGGATTGGTCGTGGTGGTATTTTCAGGCGGTGGGGGGTGTTGACTAAAGTGCAGATAGCGCTGTAGCACTTGTTGGTATAAATTCCATTTAGACTTGTCGTCAAGTTTTGAAGCGAGGATTTTTCCATTTCCTTGTCCAGCTCATAGACCAATAAATTTGTGGCCGATGCCACTTGTTGGTGGTGTTGCTGGTACCAGTGTAATGTTTCGGGGGACACCAATATTATCTTTTTCATGTGTTCCATTATCTACTTGTTGAATAAGGAACCGAGGATACCACTGACTAAAGGGGCTATAAGTAAGGGCAGAAACGCTCTTTCTTTCTGAACGAGTAGTCGTCTTTTCTTCTTCCAACACTCTCCTCGTTTGATCAACTTGCGCAACACCTGTTTATGAGCACGTAACTTTTTCTTCCACGCATTTGTCAACGGCACCCGCCCTTTTAAAGTGTTGTAAGCACAATCGCAAGCAGAGTCAATCAGTTTCTTGACGGCTGTTTTAAGCAAGGTGACACGTTACTGTGGGTTCATGCGATGCATTGCACGTAGCAGAGGGGCTTGCTTCAGCACGTTGGGACTTATGGCTATGAAATGATGTAAGAGTATAATTGGGAAGTGTCGGTGTTTTGATAGGTTTTGCGTGGTAGGTACACGCAGCACTCGACATTTGGGCGGGTTCTATATCTGAACCATTTGGGTGTACCTTGTTTGAAATCTAGCAATATATACACGTGGGGAGTACTTGTAGAATCAGCGTAAGCCTCTTGTAAAACATGGGGGTTTTCAGGACAGACTTGAGGTGCAAAGTATTGAATCTGAGCATTATCCCTGGGATTTTTAAAACGACTATATAATTTGCGTTTAAGGAAATGTCATTTTGTCCCTTGCCCTGATGGAATATATTTTGTGTAAGGTACATGACGCTAATACATTGATGGTGGAATCCTTTGGTGAAAAGATCGACGACCACTTCGTTGTCTTCCCGCATCAGGTCATCCAGGATAATCAGCTGTGGAGAATCATCACAGGTGTCATTTATTTCCGGCAAACTCTTAAAGAATATTACGCGGGGACTTGACCCGTCTTATTTGAATTCCAGTTGCCATAAAGCATAATCACATGTGATTTTATCATATTTAACGTCACACATTGTCTACAAGTGATGGATAAATTCGGCTACAATATGTGACTTTCCACAGACGGAAGGGCCGTAGAAGATGGCCGAAAATGGATGTTACAAAATGTCCATAATGTTTGAGTCTGAGCTTATAAGCTAATTGAACTTGTATTTATAGGATAGGAGTGGGGGGGGGAGGGGGGGGGGTGTAGGCTTTAAAACACAAACATAACAGTTTTTATAATATTTATTCACACAAAAATAGCTCACACCATGAAAGGTATACATTGAATATTTATTTACAAATATACCTCACACCGTGAAGAGTATACTTGTAGAATTTGTTTACACAAATCAAATGTTAAAAATATGGCTCACGCCATGAAAAGTAAACTTGGAATATTTATTTACACAAATAAAAGTTTTTACAAATATATCTCGCACCACAAAAAAAGTATACTTTGAATATTTATTTACACAAATCAATTTTTATATAAATGTATCTCGTATACTTGGAATATTTATTTAAATTATCATTATTATTATTATTACTATTATTATTATTATTATTATTATTATTATTAATTCGGGTTATACGCACTTACGCTAATGTGTAATGGTAGGGTGATTGTGAGATGAAAATGGAGGACCTACAGTTTAACGTGGAGTCCGAACCACGGTGGAGGCCTGGCATTCCACACATCCACAAGTTGTTATTAATACACGTCTTTTCAGAGGTGAAGGAGGTGTTTGGGTTTAATTAAACAAATCAAAGTTAATACAAATATATCTCACACCATCAAACGTATACTTGGAATATTTATTTACACATAAATAAAAGTTTTAAAAATTTGGCTCACGCCATGAAAAGTATACTTAGAATATTCATTTACAAAAATGATACTTGTAGAATATATATTACACCTTGAAGTAAATTATATATGTTTAGGTATAGAGGAAAATATGATCATTTTATTGAGCTCGTATCAGGAATAGTGGCAGCGGTATTAATTTAAAAAGTCCAGTTTAGAGAGTATTTGAATATATGTACACAACAAAATGGTTTCAAATTAAAATATGTACTAGGAAAGGAAGTGACTAGAGTTAAAATATATACAAACAAGTAATTCTATTTGACTAGAAATAACCAGGTAGGTGAATGATTGTACTGGCGAATGAAAAAATATATAAAGTATCTCGGGTGTATAAAACAATTCAATAAAATAATATGAAAAAAAATCTCAAATCTTTGAAAAATGGCATGTCAGTGAAGATATCTAGAGTGAAAGGGTAAAAAAAATTGATTATTCAGCCCGTATAAATTAACACCTTTTAGTTGTGGCGAGCGCGTTTACAAGAAATCTGATACCCAAACGGCAACGTATTATAATCATCGGTTGTTCGCTGTTTGGCCGATAGACTTAAGTCTGCGAAACGGTACATACAGTCGCAAGACCATTTCTTACAATTCTGTGAGGTATCTGTATGTATCTTTCCGCGGCCTGTTCGGTGACCATCGCTTTCAAAACGTCAAAATTAACGAGGTTCCAGTTAACGTAGTTTATGGTGATCCCGCGAACCTTGCAAACTATTTTTGTTTTGGCAGGATCGCCACCAACACAAACTCGGTACGAGTAGTTCCTGTGACCACAAGATACAAAGGCGCTAATGTAACTTCCCGGACCGTAATCTAAAAGTTTGTCAGTGAGGTCACTCAAAAAGTCTCCGACCGGTGGACTCCAGTAACCGAGGTGTTCTGAGAATAGAACGCTATCTGTATCATGATACTAAACGCGGTCCCCAAATTGTTCAAGGATGCTGTATAAATGTAACATATACATAACAGTCGTGAATCATGCCACCGCCACACTCGTGTCATGGTTAGGGCGAAACACGTCACGCGCATCCATGTAATTGAGAAACATGACCTCATCAGTAACATCAATGACGTTGTCCACGGTAATGTACGAATCCGTCAGGTACTTGTGGATGCCCTGATAGTAATTGACAACGGCTACGTGTGGTAAATCGGGTCTTTGCCCAAACTTTCCCCATAGAAAATTTAGTGAGTTTAGCCAGAGTGGTGGAGTCCGGGGTTTTTGAAAACAGAGCCGAGATCGAGTTTTACCCCTTCCCTTTCCTCATAATTTTGAATATAAGCTAACTTCTCATCTTGTGAGGTACACATCTCTGGCCATCCACTGGCTTCTTGTTTAATTTTCAAAAAAGTATCAATAGACCCGTGAAATAATCCGCCAGAACGTGTATTACGATCATAAACAGATACATTGTACTCCCACACTTCGCGTACTGCTTCAGCGGTGTAGCTTTTCTCAACGGCTTTCTGGATCTCGTCGATCACCCATACGTCTGTCAACCAGGGATCTTTTTTGTCGTTGTGCTGAAACACGGCTTGGTTTTTCACCTCTCCGCATTTCCTGCATAAAATGAACATTAACTTGTCGTGCATCATAAAGCAAGCAGAGGCATCACGGTAACTTTGGCTATGCCTTCTAATTGAGTGATAGACGGACAATTTGGTTCCAAGTTAGTTTTGGGGTGGCCGATGGGATATTTTTTGTACTTGCAAAAGTAAGGATACAATGAACACACATCCACGTACTTGATATTCTCTCAGCAAGAAAGGTCTGCTTCGTGGAAGAGCTTGTTAAGATTTGTACGCCCGCCAAAGACTGCGTCCCTGGGACTGAGGGGCTCCTTACTGTACACCTCGTGTTGGACTACAAATGGTTCAAGGCCTTGTCTGTGCGTTTCATCGCATTAAGCGTACACTCCCACATCACTACGACCGTCCTGCCAGCATTTCTTAAGATTTTCAACGCAAGCCATGGTCGATACATAGCGCGTCTCCATGTTCCCGTGGAGGCTGTTTTTGATAGGGGTGGTCCTATCAGGATAACAGAGAGGTCACCCGTGCCAATAACCGCCCCAAAACTGGAAGAGTATGGTGGTATCTCCAGCTTTAAAAACGCTGTCTACACGTCACCCTAACACATATTCCTCAAGGATGTTACGCGCATGAAGGACATACAGACCGCGTCTGTGGGCCTTTCAGCAGAGCCATTGTATGGCAACGTGCCACTGTTGGTCTGCACACAGGAAGCCACCGTTAGGTATGATACCAACGGTATTTTCCTTGAGATGGCTTTGGCGCTAAACCAACATGGCCCCTCCTGCGATCGTACACGCTTCTCTGAAATGATCCACCTTTGCTTTTTCAATAAGCATGTCTCTAAACTGCAGCAGGCCCTCCGTAGAATTTCTATATCTTTCACGCAATACAGTTCCAAATCGCTGTTAAAATCAAATACATTATTTTCTTTGACCAACGCATCATACCACTTCTCAAAGTGCTCCTTTCCCTTAACCGACATTTCACCGATACCGTAGTTTTCCTTTGGCGGCAAGAGACCCCTAGACCCCCCGTTTTTTTTATTGAAGCAATTGGAGAAATGTTTCTTGGCCAAAGATTCGTCCAAGCCGAATGTCTTGGGCAGCTTGGACAACGACATCGGGAGAAAGTTCAGCGACTCAATAAAGTGGAGCGAACCATAACGCATGGAAATGATTTTCCCACCGTTCATTATGAGCTCTGGAGTCCATTTTTTAACCGCCATCATATATTTTAAAATAAAAATACCATCATAGCCTTTCGCATTATGGCCTATGCGGGTGATATCCTTACATTTTGTTGCTTTAATTTGCTCTATAAATCCGAAAAATTGGGCCATTGTGGTATTACTCTTGAATATGCGAATCCTATCACACCCACATTTGGTGCAATGATAGTCATTTACTTTTAAATTAAGGCAGGTCTTGCAACACGTCTGTACGACAGAGAGGTTAGGCTCATGCAAGTACGTGTTTATCGATTTTAAGGTATATTTATAGTCGCCTGAATGAGGTTTGACGCATGTACAGCTGGCTGCTTCTCATTGGTCGAAAATATTGTTTCCACATCGCTGATTGCCCGAGCCCTAGATATTTACAGTTATATGTCATTCGCGCTAGCCTTCTCGCCGAGAATGTACGGCTTTCTCCGGTGCTGGCTATATGGATCCTTGAAGGACGGTCAATCGTGTTTATTTTTCCAACAGTGCAAATGCGGGCACACAACTCCTCCTGTGACGTGAGGAGGTAGGGTTTCAAGTCCCTTAGAGGGCAGCAAACGCCAATTACTTCACATTCCAAACCCTGGCAAATGATGTTACACCTTTCACCTGGTCAATATCGGCTCTTATCTCACATCTGTCAAGGGTTTCCGTTAATTTTGTCAAAACTATTTAAATAAAGAGAACAAGTTTTGACAAAATTCCAGGACAAACCTTGACAGATATTCAAGATATGTTGATATTAGCATGTGCAGAAAACTAAACTCTATGTTACTAATGCGGAAATATTCGATTTATCTTGGCCAAAAAAAATTTAATGCTATAAAAACTCTAAAAATACTTGCGCTCCCTCTGACACGCCTTTATAAGCCCACTAACATCGGTTCATGCGTGAAGCGGGCACTTTTACTTCAAAACTACCGATATCAACGGTTTTACTAAATAGATTTTCATTTTATCTACACGCATTTGTGAAGATGTTAATTTACTCTAAATTCAACCGTCCTTATTCCTAACATATCAGTGAAATAACGTGTAGTGAGACACAGTATACAAAAATAATTAAAGTTCATTCGGTTAAAAACCAGTTTTTTTTCGGTTTAATCCATAGGGCAGGTATGGGCGGGAGCGGAAGCATGTGAGTAATTGCCTTTCTATTAACACAAGAGTTGATGGGAAATTCACAGTGAAAGACCACGCGTATAAAACCAATTTTAATACGCTCAGATAGAGTTAGATCCTCGACCTCTATGTAATGTAATATCCAGTAGATTGCTAGTCTGAGTTAGACCATGTGACTACCAGTGTGAGTTAAAATGCAATCTACTCGTCTTTTCTCGCTACCTCCTTTTAAAAGCTTAGATATCTAGATAGTGAAAATATATGTAAGATATTAGAGCTGTCCTAATTAACAAAACATTCAATATAGAAAATAGATCATCAAACAAAACATAAACAAAGCGAACATTTAATAGTGAATATAAGGTCAACATTTAAAAAGGGAAAATTTACATAAAAAGTATATCTAGAAAAAAAAGGCTGTTCAGCGCAGAATATTACAAATTATTTATTCCGGGAGATAGGACTAAGAAATACACTTGGCTATCACACTAGCCCTTCCAACTGATTTTTTTAAAATTTAGCATCGCGTCTTACTACCCGTCCAGGTTATACGATTAAGTACTAATTAAGCTAATATATTAAGAATTGGGAAGGATGAATTTAGAAATAGTGAGCCCGCATTTGCGTGGCGGGAGAGTGCAAACCATTTAGAAAAACCACCCCCAGTTCACCTGACCGATATTTGTACCTCAATTTCACCGTCTTCGGCAGTCTAGATCAACACGAAGCTAGCGCGATAGCCAACTAGGCCAAAGCGGTGGGTATTTGATTTATTAAGTGCGATTTAACTCACGGGCTGTTAATGTTTATTAAGTTGTGTAAATAGTAAAAAATTTAATTAAATCAAAGTCACCCCGGGAAAGAGCCTGACCATCATTTTGAGTTCCGACTTCCCCGTCAATTATGGCCAAGTGCAAGACGGATCTAACGCCGACTATCACCAATGAGGGTGTGCTAGGAAGTGAATGTCACTGTGGTTAGCACCGCGTCTTACTATCCGTTCAGGTTACACGCATATATTATATCTACTTTAATGGGGTAGGGTGAGGAAGGAAGCATTTTAGACGTAATCTACCCGCATTGTCTAGTGCAGTGGTTCCCAACCGGGGGTACGCGTACCCCAGGGGGTACGCGAGAGGCCGTTGGGGGGTACGCGAAAAGAAAACGGTAATGGAGGCCACCAGCTAAAAATAAGAATTAAAAACATATGAAAAAGAATTTTTAAAAGTAGGTAGAGGTTTTTACTAATATTGTCAGTTGTAATATTGGCCTCCATATCATTAAAATCTTCTATGAAAGAGGGGTTGAGTCCGCTAGAAGGAGCGGCCTTGCCTCCTCCCGCCCACGCCGCTGAGAAAGGTTAAGGGCTGTGTCCGCTGGAAGGATCGGCCTTCCCTCCTGCCCGCGCCCAACCCCTCGCCTACATCCCTCCGCTCAGGATTGGCGCTTTCCTTCCTCGCGGCTCACCCTTCCTCGGTCTTTTAGACTTGATAATTGACGCGTGCCGGGCTGTGCATAAAAACAAAGAATAAATTAGTGTTGTGTTTAACTTTTGTTGTGGTAGTTTGTATTGAGTCGTATGCTTGTTATTGCTATAATAATACGTCAATTTTTCTACCAACTACCTACTAATCACGTGATTTACGCTATGGATCAGTGGCTAAAAACTGGATCTGTGCGGAAGCGGAAGTTGACTGAAACAACAAATGAAGTGCCGTGCACATCATTCGACACTGATTGGACCAACAATACGACACCACAACAGGTACAAGAACCATTGCCAGAGCATGTGAGTAAACAAACTGCAGTTTCTTCTTATTCTTCTTCTTCAGAGGGAATAATAACCAAGAAAAGAAGGTATTTGGACAGCTACATTAATTACGGGTTTTCATATATAGGAGAAGAGGACTGCCCTAAGCCCCTCTGTGTTGTTTGTGGGGAAGTATTAAGCAACGGTTCAATGAAGCCTTCTTTGCTCACACGCCATTTACATACCAAACATCCCGAGCATAAAGATAAAGATGCCACGTTTTTTCTACGGTTGAAACTTCAGAGTTCTGTAAACGTTAAAAAACATTTTGAATCCACCAAAAGTGATTCATTCAAAGCTACCGAGGCCTCCTACTACATTAGCTATCGTATTGCGAGACGAGGTAAAAACCACACCATTGGTGAAAATTTAATTTCACCGTGCCTCAAAGATGCTGTCAGATGCATGCTTGGAGAGGAAAGTGCTCATAAAATGAGCTTAATACCTCTCTCAAATAACACGGTGTCTCGAAGAATACGGGACATGTCAGACGATGTTGAGAGCACAGTCATAAGTCACGTCAAAGTTTGTGATTTTTTTTCTATTCAAGTCGACGAAAGTACCGACGTTGCGCAATATTCTGTGCTACTTGTAATTGTTAAGTACTTGAAAGACTTAGAATTTGAAGAGAATCTCCTTATTTGTCACCCAATGAAGGGCCGTACGACTGGTAAAGACGTATTTGAAGCAATTGATCACTATTTTGTTGAAAAAGGAATTCAATGGTCAAAATGCGTTGGGCTCACCACAGATGGAGGAAAATCCATGGAAGGTTGCTACTCAGGTCTTCGTGCGCGCGTGGCAGAAGTCGCCCCAAAAATGAAATGGACGCACTGCTGTATTCACAGACAGAGCCTCGCGTCGAAACCTTTGCCTCCAGATTTGAAAAACGTTCTTGATGAAGCGGTCAAGGTTGTCAACTTTATCAAGGCAAATCCTACTAACTCCAGGTTGTTTAAATTACTGTGTGAAGACATGGACATCATTCACAACACTTTACTTTTGCACACCGAAGTTAGGTGGTTGTCCCGGGGTAAAGTCCTGACGCGGCTGTTTGAACTTCGACACGAGGTAGCCCTATTTTTGGAAGAGCATCCTTTTAAAAATCTTGGATCCAGGATTCATGATTTTGAATGGTTACAAAGCCTTGCATACCTGAGTGACATTTTCCACCAGATTAATAAACTCAATCTTTCACTTCAAAAAAATTGTAACATTTTTCAAGTTGTCGACAAAATTGAATCCATGAAAAAAAAAATTTGATTTTTGGGCAAAGTGCATTAAAAAAGGACAGCCTGAAGTGTTCGAAACACTTCACGATTTCTTGTCACAAGCCGAGCTAAATTTAACAGTCGGTGATAAGATAATTGAGCACCTGGAAGGATTAAAATCCTCGTTTGAAAAATATTTTTCAAAGCCGGAAATGGGAGATCGGTGGATATCTAATCCTTTCAAAGAAGAGTATTTTGAACTTGCTTCATTGTCGATTCCTGAAAAGGAGAATTTGCTAGAGCTCGCATCAGATACCACTCTGAAGAACCTCTTCAATGGTGGAATGGTGAATCTAGTCAGCTTTTGGACTCGTCGTGGTGACGAATACAGTGAACTTTCTAGAAAAGCAATAATGTTTTTGTTGCCGTTTGCTAGCACGGAGCTTGTTGAACGGGCGTTTTCTTCGTATACTTATATAAAAAATAAATATAGAAGCAAATTAGACGCAGCTCCGGATTTGAGATTGTATTTATCCTCTTTTGAGCCTAATTTTTCAAAACTATGTAACTCAATACAGTCCCAAATATCACATTAATTTTTCATTTTTCCAATCTTTGTGTTAATTTGTTTGCTTACTTCAAAAATAAAAAACTATATGATGGAAAAAATAGACCATTTATTTTAATTCAACATATACCTTTTTGGAGAAATTTTCGGAATCTGTAATAGGTGAAAAAATTAAGGGTGGGGGTGGAGGGGGATGGCCGGAGGATTTGGGGTAGGAGGTACGCGGAAAGGAACCAAGCCAGCTGGGGGTACGCAGTCTGAAAAAGGTTGGGAACCACTGGTCTAGTGGAAAGAGAGTGGGTAAACATTTATTTAAAAAAACACCCTATGTAGAGCAGACCGGTATTCTAACCGAAGTCTCCCCGCATTCAGCTGGCCAGTTTAACACAATTGTGACGCCTTAGACTAATGGGCCACAGAAGCGGGCTCATACAATTGTACATTGTATAAGACTTTCCTTCAACAGCTACAGGACGAATGTTCGGGTTTTTTCCTAACACTGCGTCTCACCGCCCATTTGGGATATACGCGTTAATACAGGTTGTCCACCATGAAATTTACATGTACTGAACTGTATGTGCTTGAAAAGTTTTTTTATTATTAATTAGCACCACGTCTTACTATCCGTTAGAGTTACACGCTTAAGTATTAATTATGCTAATGGGTTAGAAAATGGGAAGGTTGAATTGAGAGGAAGTGAACCCGTATTTGCGTGGAAAAGAGTGGAAGACCATTTAGGTAAAACCACCCCCAGTTTACTCGACCGAGATTAGAGCCTCAATCTCCCCATCCTCTGCAGTCTAGCTCAACAAGAAACTACCGTTAGCCAACTAAGCCATCGAGGCGGGTCTTAATATGTTGAGTCTCATGGTAGATATCCTGTACTTTTTTTAGCACCACTTCCTACTAACCGTTCGGATTATACGCTTATGTACTTATCACGCTAATGGCTTTAGCAAATAGAAAGGCTATATTCAGAGGAAGTGTAACCGCATTTGCTTGGAGGGAGAATGGATTTTTTTAAGCCACCCGATTGAGATTAGAGCCTTACTCTCCCCATCATCGGCAATCTAGTCTACTGCAAGAGAAGCGCGTTAGACCAGGCGGCCACCCGAGCATCAGATACCCTGTATTTACTGTGGTAATGTTGTAGGGGGAAACCCCGGTTTGGTGTAGTACTAAGGATGTTTATATATTGGAAGGCTTTTCACTTTAACTCAACGCTAACGCGAGTACACTTCCTCTAAATTCAACCTTGCATACTCATAACCAATTAGTGTAATTAGTTATAATGCGTTAAACCAGAACGGCTAGTGAGATGCGGCGACCAAAATATATGTGAGCTTGTGTTGAACTCAACTTATTGACAAATAGGAATACGTGTGGTTTCTTTTCAGAGCAAAGCCAAGCAAACAAGCTAGTATGAATAAATATTGCCCACTTGAATTATGTCTGAGGCAAACTCTCTGTGGTGTACGTGTGAAAGTGTCCTCATTTCCTGAACAGGCCAAGGAGGAGGGATTCAATGTATGGACCAACCTGTCACAGATCTCGGAGTCGGTTTCTCGCAACAACTTCTTTCAGAAATACCTTTCATAATAATTGACGCGGCGATTCTAAACCACGTACAGATGGAGCAGGGAATGGTAAGGTTGGTTGAGCGGTGGCGCGCCAGATTCGCATACGGGAGACCAAGGGAAGGCTAATACAAGTCCTTTAATTTAAACCTCCTTTATCGTATTCATTAACATTAGCTATATTAAAAAAAGGTGACCTGGCGGTCTAGGGCTAAGGTGTCAGACTTCTGTGCTGGCGGCCGGGGTTCAATCCTTGATCCCGGCAAAGATTTATCTGATTACCAAACCCTTCCTTCACCTCTGACAAGACATCTTGTGAATGTGTGGAATGCCAGGCCTCCACCGTGGTTCGGATTCCACGTTAAACTGTAGGTCCTCCATTTCATCTCACAATCACCCTACCATTACACATTAGCGTAAGTGCGTATAACCCGAACGGGTAGTAAGACGCGGTGCTAATAATAATAATAACATTAGCTATTCAGTAATATAAAATATTTGTATTATATTTAACATAAAAAACACACACGTAATAATAGAGCTAACTAGATTGTATTCAGTTATGTGTTAATATAATATATATATATTTAGCACCGCGTCTTACTACCCGTTCGGGTTATACGCTTTAAGTACTAATTACTCTAAAGAATTAGGAATTGGGGAGGTTGAATTAGAGGAAGTGAACCCGCATTTGTGTGGAGGGAGAGTGGAAAACCATTTAGGAAAAACCGCCCCCAGTCCACCCGACCGAGATTCGAACCTCGATCTCCCCGTCCTAAGCAGTCGAGCTCAACACGACAAGCGCGTTAGCCAACTACGCCCCCGAGGCGGGTTATATGTTAATAAATCTCATATTGAAGCAGAATAAAACTAAGGATATTGGGCCTGAAGCTAAGCCAAAGCTTCGAAGTCCTATTCCCGTATTCACCCATTATTGTTCGACATATTTTAGGAATTATGTATGTGAACGGTACTGAACCAAGTGTTAAAGTCAGTATTGTGCATAGCAAATTATTTTATAGTTAATAACGGGTATCTTAAAGATGTAAACTTGTCTTATTGTTGTTGTTTTTTATCCCCGAATCTCACTGCCTGTTGTGGTTATACGCCTATGTACTACAGTAGCCCCACGGCTTCTTTGGTGCTGACTGATAGCTTTGAAAAGTTACCAGACCAAATCATGTATCCCTACGCCGAACCATATGATCTGAAAAAACATGTGCTTAGCAGCTGTCACTTCTGACAGTCCAAAATTCCTGTATATACCTAAATGTTGACTGTCAGAAGTCTGCTGTGAGTTGTCAGTCAGCACCAAAGAAGCCATGGGGCTACTGTATATATACTAATGAGTAGGGCTAGGATTTTGATTACCTAAAAATCTCTATAAAATGCCCTATTAAAAATGCATAATATTTTACAAAGTTAATACTCTTTTTTTGTGCTGTACATTTTCAGGTTATCGAGTGGTTTAAGGCTTCGCTCTCGCAATAGATTAGACTTCCATTTACAGGCGGATAGGGGTTCAAATCCCAGTCGGTTCAGAATATTTTTTACTAAATAGTTATCCTCTTCTTTCCAAGCAAATGCGGGTAATAGTCTTTTAAACTCAACCTTCCTCATCCTAAACTCATCCGCGAAAAAAGTAGACCTACATGATTCGTACAAGTCGAAGCTGTAGTAAGACGCATTGTTAAGGTGTGGATGTAGGAAACGCGAGATAAGGTCTGTGTTTTTGCAGTTTTTATATCAAAATACATTTTGAGTTAAAATATATCAAATATTTCTTCAGTACAGAGGTTTTTTTTCACGTGGCCACCTCAATTTTGATTAATATCTGTCAAGGTTGTCCTGTAATTTAATGACAACTTTTTATATTCATTAAAAAGTTTGTCATCTAATGCCGTGAAGTTCATAACAGATATTTAACAACTGTTGATATCACCATGGTGGAAAAATATATCTATGTTTGTACAGAGGTAATATTTTATTTAGTTTGGCCAAAAAAAGTTTTGCTATATAAGCCGCAAAAACACTGACATTTCCTTGCGTTGCCTCCCCAACCAAAAAATAGGTGGCAATACTTAACTCAAGGATAAGACGCAGCGGATCCGAACAACTGGGTGCCAACATCTGGGTGCCAGAACAACTGGGCGCAAAAAGAAACCCTACTTTTTTTCTTTAAATTTCTTTTTCACGTTTTTTTTCTAGCATAATTCAATACACTTTTTTTTTCTCTTTAGTTAAAAATAGATGAGTAAAAGCAAAATATGCACTCTTTGATTATGCGCAACATCATACTTTATTTAAATGTTCTTTGTCTTGTATTAATGCATTTCAATGGTTAGGTTAGGTTAGGTTAACTTTAAAAATAAGAATTAATTAAGTTTCCTCTACTAATTTTTTTTTAAACTCCAAAAATGAATATTTACGTAGTCGAAAAATATATTATGTTGCGCTGAAAAATATGTTTAGTTAAAACAAAAAGTTCATTTTTAGTTTTTACCTATCACTTTTTAATTTTAATTGAAGAATATAAGAAAAAATGTTGCATTTTTTATATTATAAAAAAAAGTGCATTGCATTATACTAGAAAAAGTTAGTTAAAAATAAAAGTGTTTTTTAACATCCTGTTGTCCTGGCACCCAGTTCGCGAGCGCCCTGTTGTCCTAGACCGAAGGCGCAGCCAGCACCGAAGAAGCTAAGACCAGGCGCCGCACCGTAAGAGTATTTTATTGTCATTTACATTATAAGAGAGTGTAATTAAGAACAGTGGAACCATTTTACAATCTTTTATTAAAATACAGCCGAGATGAAATACTACTAATGTGAAAATAAAAACTCTTTCACTCATCCCATTTTCGATGTTGTCAAGTGAAGGATGTAGAAGTTCGCTCTTCGGTGCGATTTTTAGTTTGATTGTAATCTCGTATCAAATGTCAAGGCTAACCGACCGTTAGATGGGCTCTTAAATTCCCACAGATAAAAGGTTTAACTTGTTAAGAAAACGATGAAATGAGATGTGGACAAATGAGAGCCTATAGCAAAGTCGAAATATTATTCAATAGAACAACATGACCTTAGAACGGTAATTAAATATTTTATCTTTAAACGTTTTACTACACATCCGAGCTATACAGATTATAATTACGCTTACGGGGTATGGAAGAGGAAGGTATAATTAAGTTGATATGTACACATATTGTGGAGACAGACTGAGAAATCAACTAAGAAGATCACTCTCAGTATACTTATTTAATATTTAAACCAATATTTAAACCCCAACCTCCCAGTCACTAGCAAAACAGACTAGACGAGCTTGAAATTGAGTCCGTGTGCCCACCGATGCGGGTAACAAACAGTTCACGGTGAAAGTGCTGTGTCTAGTTGTATGAACGATTTATTGTTCCCATTAAGGCATTTAAATCAACATGCCGTTACTTTTTTTTTAAATGGAAATCAAAGTACCATAGTGGATCCTCTTCACTCATTCCAATTGGAGTATTTTCAACCATTACGTTACGGATCAGTAAATTGTATAAACCAAATGAATGTAAAATACAATTCAACCTTAGTAAGATGATATTAAATTAATAATATCAAACAAGATAAAACCTCATTTACAATTAATTATTATAAAGAGAACCTATACATATGATAGTTAGGAAAATTTCGTTTACCTTGAATGATAGCATTCTTAACCTTGACGGATTACACTATGGACCTATCTTAAAATCCGTGCCATAGTGGAAGCGTTCCAAGTAAGCTTGCTACCTTGTTTGTTTCTTATGTGGCGCAGCTTATGTGAGAGAGCCGAAGTATAGGCATGTATCACCTTTTTGCTTTAGTGCTCCGATTCCTAGGGCATGTTCGAAAGTTCTTTATCATATGCTTACTTAACTACTCTATGTCTTTGGGATCTTGAAATTTCATTGCTGCACTTACAAGAACTCGCCACCTATCCCTATCTTGAGCTAGCTCTACCCAGTCCACCTCATTACACTGTATTTCTTTAAGGTCTATTCTAATGTTATCCTAACAATCTACGTCTGGGTTTTCCCAATGATTTCCCATTGGGTTTGACAGTCACTACCCCGAACAAAGTCCTAGATTCTCCTATTCCCATTGCATGTCCTGCCCACCATAATCTAAGAGACTTGATTATCCCAACTCTGTCTTGTGAGAGTAGGCCCCTTCAGGGTATGCAACTTATTAATTTAAAGAAGCGCATTGATTTGAGTTTTAGGTAAAAACACTAGTAGTCTACTCCTTTTGAAAAAGAATGAGTAAACATAAAGAAGAAAAAACTTTATTGCACCTAGTCGAGATTAGTTTTGTGTGTAGGAGTCATAGGGTAGAAAGGAGGATGATATAGTTAGAGAGGAAATGTACCCTTATTACTAAATAATCCTGCTTGCAAATAAATACAATCAAATAATATTGAATATGAATAGGCTTACTATCTATCCATTCACGGTATGAATTACTCTCTGAATGGTCTTTTTTCCTACCAGTATCCTAATATATAATAGATTTCTGGTAGGGAGAAAGGCCTTTCAGAAAACAATTCCTACGCTGAATAGACTTTATACATTCAATTACTAACTACTACCTAATAATTCTGCGAAGGAATATGATAATTATATGAATAAGCACTACTATCAAATAATCCTGACAAAGAAGTATAAATTCCTTAGCGGAAATATTTGGTGTTGTTATTATTATTACTAGCACCGCGTCTTACTACCCGTTCGGGTTATACGCACTTACGCTAATGTGTAATGGTAGGGTGATTGTGAGATGAAATGGAGGACCTACAGTTTAACGTGGAATCCGAACCACGGTGGAGGCCGGGCATTCCTCACATTCACAAGATATCTTGTCAGAGGTGAAGGAGGGGTTTGGTAATCATTGGTGTTATCAATGATTATATATATATATATATACACTATTTTAGAGGATTTTTTCCGTAGGTTTTCTAATTATGCTTTAAACTTCTTTTTTACGTTTGTCTCAGATGGATTTTTGTCAACATGCAACTAAAACGGGGGTATATTTCCTCCATATCTTTTTTTTTTTTCATTTATGTGGTCACAACAAAAGGTTTTAAAGACATTTCAGGATTGTTTTAGTGAGTTTTATTTATCAATAGTGTTATTTTTCTGCTGGGGAAGCGAGAAACAGTCAGTGTTATTGCAGTGTTTATAGCAAAGCATTTTTTTTTTTTGACAAAACAAATCAAATACGACTCCAATATAAACATTGAGTTTAATTTTCTTCGCATGGTAATTTACACAGTTTTGAATATCCATCATGATTAGATTAGACTAGAAACTTTATAAATGAAGATAAAAAAAATTCATTAAATTCTAGGAAACCCTTGAAAGGCACTCAAAAATTGTTTTGATATCTATGTCTAGAAAAGTAAACTCCATGTTTCTACAGCAGAAATATTGTATTTATATCAGCCAAATGTGTATGTCTTTAAAAAAAACTGCAAAAAATACTCCCCTTTATAGAGTTTACTACACTCCCACGTTAACCTCACGCTTGTTTGGTTTGTCGATTATGAGATCAGGAGTCGAATTCCAACCTTAGATAATGGAGGTGATTTTTCCTAAACAGATTCCCCTTTCTTCCTACACGCAAGTAAAGGTACATTTCCTTTACATTCTGCCTAACCCATAAGTGTAACTATATTCGGATAGCCCGGGCGGGTAGTCAGATTAAGTAAAAATAATAGTCAATTTATAAATTAGGATAGGAACGCCTGAAGGTTATCAAAAGTTCACGATGGTTCCAAAGAAAAGAAAAAATGGAGTCAAACAATGCAAAGGGTTGCAAACGACTATCCTAGGTTGAGTAGTCTAGTCATTACTGGTGACACAATTAAGCTACGCACAGGAATTATCGCGAAAACCAAATGACGACACCAAGCACCAGTTAACGACTCTACCGGAAGTGAGGAACTTATAAATGCGCACGCGCTTCACCTTGAGCTTGGTGAGAACTGGTCTTACCTCCGCTGAGGGCTAGACGGCCCAGTTCACACACGCGTGCGGCAACTCGGCTACTGGATACAGCATGGCCAAGGGCATAAATGGATGGAGAAGCAACATGCATCCTTAGCTAGAGTACGATTATGGTAGAAAGGACCTATTATTATTATTATTATTATTATTATTATTATTATTATTATTATTATTATTATTATTATTATTATTATTATTAGCAGCGAGTCTTACTATCCGTTCGGGTTATACGCACTTACGCTAATATGGGATGGTAGGGTGATTGTGAGATGAAATGGAGGACCTGCAGTTTAACGTGGAATCCGAACCATGGTGGAGGTTTGGCAATCCCTTTTAGAGGAAGAAAAAAACAGTCAACTATATTTTACTATATTATTAATGCTAGTCCATATATGTTGATAGTATATATAAAAAGTGATTGGTGCTGATCACGACTTATGCCAGAAGTTTTAGTCATTTTTGTACACTCTTTGGCGGTTGGATGCTATAAGGCGTCATTCTCGTGTTAGACTGAACTACCAGTGACGGGAATATGATGATTCGAATACCAATAGAGTGTAGGCCTACTGATGTATTTATTATAACACTCCCTCCACGCAAATGCTAGTATATTTACTCTAAATTTACCTTTCTTATCACTATTCAATCAGCGTTGCTAGTGTATGCATATTGGCCGAACGATTGTCTCCATGCATGCAGCAGTGCTTTCAAAGAGCTCTGTCGACGAGCATTACAGATATTCCAAATATTGTAGGTGGCATCCCGACTACGTGATGGAGGGTACTCGGCCACGATCCGTTCTTCATCTTTGGAGATTATTTTTGGGTAGTCCCACAAAACCCCGCCCTGTTGAGAGTGTTCGATTCCCGAATTAATGTGGGGCTCTGCATTTTCATCAAATCGATTAAAATATATATGTGAGTAAATCAATAAAAGTCAGTGATAAGGGACATTTGGTTTTAACTTAACCAGTGAGTTGGTACAATTACAAAAACGTGGTGGTGGTGGTAGTGGTAGTGGTAGTGGTAGTGGTAGTGGTAGTGGTAGTGGTGGTAGTAGTAGTAGTGGTAGTAGTAGTAGTATAAGTAGTAGTAGTGGTAGTAGTAGTATAAGTAGTAGTAGTGGTAGTAGTAGTAGAAGTAGTAGTAGAAGAAGAACCAGACCAATAGTAGTAGTAAAAGAAAAAATAGTCATGATGGGGTTGGACTTAATATTAGAGAATTACTTAGTGATAATTACGAATCATATGCAGCTCTTTGGTATGCATCGTGTCTTCCATTTCGTACTATCCACCTATTTACACTGGTGAAGTGGAAATAAGGAGTGTAGAATTCAAAGAAAATGTACCTACATTAAGAAAATACCAGCCTGCGTACACCCAACCATCATTCAAACCCTGATCTTCCCATCATCGACAATCCAGTATATTAAGAGATGACTCCTTAGACCATGTGACCAACAAAGTGGGTTATACAAAGATATCAATCCCAAAAAGTTGGAACGTCGGTATTTGCAACTATAACATTTATAACTGATATTATTTCTTATCCGTACGTTTAAAGTAATTTATTATTAGTGGTTTAATTTATGAAGTGGGAGCCAGGAGGAGATTTTAGAGGAAGTATTGAGACGTGCCGGGCAAATAAATCACATGTTAATAACCATTTCATGTGAACTTGAAAGAGATTGAAGCCTATACCTACCCACTTCCTGTAAAAGAGTATTATTTTTAACACCACGTCTTTCTACCTACTCTGGCTAAACACTCTTAAATACCAATTACTCTAATGAGTTAAGGATGAGGAAAGTTTCATTTAACGAATGTGTTCCAGCATATGCATGGAGAGAGGGTGTAAAATAATTTGAGGAAAACTACCCTCAATACACCCTATCGGGATTCGTTAACCTGATCTCCCATTCATCGGCAGTCTAGTCTATTGCGAGAATGTGGCTCTAGACCATGTGACTAGCGATGTATACTCATTTAACACATGATGTGAAATTTGAACTAGCTCAACTTCCCCTATTTATTCATTATGCACGACTGAAATTAAGGGAAAAGGACAATTTGATACCTTAGAGGCAGGTATACGCCGAAAGGGTGGAAAGTTGACAAGGTGAGGTATACGTTTCAAGGATAGGACATAGAGCTATTGTATGTCAAGTATAGGTTGCAGGGAACGAACCCTATCTTTAGTCAGATGCTACAGGTGGTGGATAGTTGGCTACCTTTAATAGTTATACGTTACAAGGGGCGGAAAAATGATTACTTTTAATTAAGGTGTACGTTACAAGGGGCGAAAGAATGACTACTTTTAATTCAGGTGTACGTTACAAGGGGCGGAAAAATGACTACTTTTAATTAAGGTGTACGTTACAAGGGGCGAAAGAATGACTACTTTTAGTTCAGGTGTACGTTACAAGGGGCGGAAAAATGACTACTTTTAGTTCAGGTGTACGTTACAAGGGGGCGAAAGAATGACTACTTTTAATTCAGGTGTACGTTACGAGGGGCGGAAGAATGACTACTTTTTTAAATCTGATATAAGTTACAAGGGGTTAAAAGTCGACACCTTTTAAGTCAATTATACGTTACAAGGGGCGGACCATTAACTAATGTATACTCAGGCATATGTTGAAGGAGGTGTATAGTTGACTACTTTCTAATTCAAACGAATGTTTTATTAATGCACATTACATACCAAAGAGATGTTATTTATTATAACATAACTAAGCAATTTGTTGTGTAGGCCAGTTAGTTGTTAGTAAACTTCAGGCGCAAGGATCGGCTGTTTAGGACATCTTTCTTAGTCAGTAGCTTTCTACTGGGACGTTAATTTGCTCGAAGTATACGTTAATAAAACCCAAAATCAAATATTAAGCAGCGCAAATAAATTCAAAAACACTCCCAGTGGCGGCTCGTAGCTAAAATTAGTGGGGGTGCTGCTCCAGAGAATGTTTAGCCTTTGTTTTAAAATTGTGTAAAAAGAAAAAAACATGTATAAGAAGAAAATTTATTCAGGAACTTGATAAAATCTTCACAAAAAAACCCAAACTTTTTTACTTACTTTAACTTAAATTGTTACAGTTCAAGCTTGATATATTCATTTAAAAATGAAATCCGTTCTTGTTTTAATTTGTGCAAAAAGTTCAATAATTTTCTCCTTGATCTTTGAATAACAATTGAGGAAATTTTTCTCCATTGAAAGTACTGCAAGCGCATTTAGTCTTTCTGTTAAATAAAAGAACAAAAAAAAATGAATCAAATAGAATTGCTGGAGGCAGAATAATAATCTAATTCTAAACTCTTCTACACTTTATCACATTCAAGAATATGGTACACGGTTTTTAAGCACAACACACGCTTAGTAAAAAAAACTTCCTTCCACCATCACGCCAGAGCCGGCACTGCGAGAGCAACAGTGCTCTCTCTACCTGGCAGTTCCACCTTCCTCCCCACCCCCTCCTATGTGCGCATGCGCACAACAGTCAAACACCAATTCGCTGGCACTGTGAAGCGCACAGTTCCATACAAAGATTTTTGTATTTTTTCCATAAACTGGGAGATGGCTACTGAAGTATTGACATTAAGCTTAAGGAATATATATTTTACTAATATAGAATTAAAGAAAAAAATGACTCATTATATTTAATGTTATCGATAATATCAAGTGGAAATAGGGAGTGCTGCAGTTCCGCAGTATCTACACACGAGCCGCCACTGAACACTCCCAAATTACAATATACATTTGGATCGCGTAGTAAAAAAATCATGCTTAATTTTATACTTTGCATTTTCTGAAGATTTACTTTTTTATAAATGAATAAATAGCCCCCCCTTCCCCCCACCACCGCAGCGGTGTTGGAGCAGGCCAATATTACGCTTAGTAGCTATTTCATGCAAATATCCAGCACAGCTTAGTATTTGAGTTGATTGGGGCTTGTTTTTTAAATTGGATTTTCACCGGGTAAAATATGAGAAGTATATATTAAATCAATTGTAATAAAATAATAAACTTTTGCTTAAGTTCTATTTTCCACCTAGATACCTGTCCGGGCTATATGTATTTTAATTAACGTTAGTGGTATGAGCACGGTAGAACTTAAAGAGGAGATGCACCTGCATCGGTGTAGAAAAAAGTGGGAAAATATCGATGAGAAACTTCGGTACACCCAGCCAGCATTTGAATCCCGACATCCCCATTATCGGAAAACCAAAACAGATGAGTATGTCATGTGGTCCGCATAGCCACCGATGATGGTTTTTTCACACAACTATCAAAATTAATTAATTAATTACTTTAGAAAGTTAATGATTGAATGCTATTAATTTTAATCCAATTAAATCTGTTTTTACAAGAAGATGGATGTAGGTTTCGGTAATAAGCAAGTAAATATAAATACGGTTCTATTCGAATAATGATGGTGGTTACGTAGGTATTGATGGAGTAAATGGAGTACTAGTTTACATTTTATAAGGGTTATGACCCTATACTTTCCCGCGGAATACGTATACCTATTGGCACAAGCAGCAGCATCGGATGTCGAAACCTTGTTTTATGAAATGTGTAAGAAGAAGCTTTGCAATCTGAATAGATAGGCACGTCGGTTATGACGTCAATCTCGTCTGGTCTAGTTTACTAGTGACGGAGAGGACACGGTTCGAATACTGGCTGCATGTAGGCCTAGCGAGGTGTTTTATTCCTAAATAGTCTTACATTCTACCTCCACATAAATTAGAA
Source organism: Timema poppense (assembly GCA_902141375.1). Classification (NCBI taxonomy): domain Eukaryota; kingdom Metazoa; phylum Arthropoda; class Insecta; order Phasmatodea; family Timematidae; genus Timema; species Timema poppense. Next base: position 56,512 of record CABFOV010002177.1, read on the forward strand.
AAAAAAAAAGCCTTTGAGGGTGTAGAAGCAA
>CABFOV010002177.1:58646-72250 GCA_902141375.1 Timema poppense
CGTCTTACTACCCGTTCGGGTTATACGCACTTACGCTAATGTGTAATGGTAGGGTGATTGTGAGATGAAATGGAGGACATACAGTTTAACGTGGAATCCGAACCACGGTGGAGGCCTGGCATTCCTCACATTCACAAGGTGTGATTAATACACGTCTTGTCAGAGGTGAAGGAAGGGTTTGGTAATAAGATAAATCTGTGCCGGGACCGAGGATTGAACCCCGGCCGCTAGTACAGAAGTCTGACACTTTACCCCTAGACCACCAGGTCACCCATTTATCATAATTAGTACATATGTTTATAGCCCAAACGGGTAATAAAACGAGGTGCTAAGAAAACTAAACGTGACCTACCATAAGGTTATGTTTAAAATCGCAAAGTAGGAAAACACGATTTTCAAATATTTAACAAGATTCTTAAGAAAATTTACCACAAGAGTGCCACGATGATCAGTAGACGTAAATTAGTATGGCCCACTTTCATTTTCACGTTACGATTAGCGGATGGCGTAATTCGTTAGAACTCATTAAATATATGAGTTTGAAAACATACTTTGCATAACTCTGGTTTAAGAAGGGTATCGTAATAAACTCGGGGTGTCTATCTAGGTATACTTCTACTCATCAGTGGTAGTACCAGTGGTAGTACAACATGGGGTGAGTGAGTCTGCTTATATGGCATCTTATCTGCATCGTAGAGCCATCTATTCTGTTGCGTTTATTGTTGGTCCTCTATTTTACGTTTTCATAAACGTATATATTTTTCAGCTCCAGCCAACTACACAGCTCTCCCAGTACTAGACATTACCACCTAGCTCTTGCTCTATAAGTTGACGAATCATCCCTTCATACTTATTTATGTTTTACACATATTTTATTCATCTGTTTTGTTGCTACCTCGTGTTTCGTTAAATTTATGAAGTTTTTTGATGTGTGATGTCATTTAATGAGACTAAACTTAGTAACTTAACTACTTTACAACTGTTGTGTTTATAGACATACCATAAGTGATACATTTAGTACATATTTACATAGGCTAAATACCAAATAGCACCATTCTAATGCTATAAGTATGATTTACCTATCTAATTTCCACGCTTATGCAGGTATATTAATAATAATAGTAATAATATTTAGCACCGCGTCTTACTACCCAGTCGGGTTATACGCTTTAATGCGTATAACCCGAATGGGTAGTAAGACGCGGTGCTAATAATAATATACGCTTTAAGTACTAATTACTCTAATGAATTAGGAATTGGGAAGGTTGAATTAGAGGATGTGAACCCACATTTGCGTGGAGGGAGAGTGGAAAACCATTTAGGAAAAAAACCTCCAGTTCACCCGACCGAGATTCGAACCTCGATCTCCCCGTCCTCAGCAGTCGAGCTCAACACGACAAGCGCGTTAGCCAACTACGCCACCGAGGCGGGTAACACGATAGTTAAGCGATCATACGTTAGAAAATGACTTCAATTACTTGGGTTTAGGTGACCTGGCGGTCTAGGGGTAAGGTGTTAAGACTTCTATGCTGGCGGCCGGGGTTCAATCCTCGGTCCCGGCACAGATTTATCTGATTACCAAACCCTTCATTCACCTCTGACAAGACATCTTGTGAATGTGGGGAATGCCAGGCCTCCACCGTGGTTCGGATTCCACGTTAAACTGTAGGTCCTCCATTTCATCTCACAATCACCCTACCATTACACATTAGCGTAAGTGCGTATAAACCCGAACGGGTAGTAAGACGCGGTGCTAATAATAATAATACTTGGGTTTGCTAATTTATTTTCATTTCCATTTTTAGCACACACAATATCTTCCAAAACGAAAACCATTACACCCTTTAACCTTGAACCAGAATATAACAAAGTTTACATAGAAACTTACTTGTCATATTGCAATTTAGTTTTTAAGTTTTTTCGCTATTGTTTAATAAAAGACACGCTCCCATAACCTCCCAACTAGTCCTACATTTTACGCTACACGCCGTAGTTCAAGTGTAAGAAACTTTCCTTTCCCGTGGAACTTAATAGACGACACGCAAGCACGTGGACTAGGTCGTATCCCCCAAAGTTGTTCCCAGAGAAATTAACAAGTTTCTTTGAAACAGTTTTTGAACCAAAATTTATAAAAACTAATACTAAATTTGATAGAAGAGTAATAATGATCAATTAACTTGCATTGGTGTAAAAGCAGACACAGACGTTAGCCTCACATGGTCTAGTTTACCAATAACAGGGAGGCTAGGGTTCGAATCTCAGTCAGTTTTAATGAGGTGTTTTTTCTAAAGTGATTTATCTCTCTCCCTTCATGCAAATGATGATACAATTCGCCTATATTCTACCATCCTCAGCCCTAGCCCATTTGTGTAACTATGTAGATATCCCTTATGCAGGGCACGAAAATAAAGGAGAGGGGAGGGTAAATGTAGAATTTCCCCACATACTATAATAAAACAAACATACGCTTAGACAAATAACCAACAAATACAACCCCATTTTGAGAGGCAGAAATTGTATTTTCTGGACATTACGAACCAAAAAACAAATTGTAAATTCGTTTTGATACTTTTGAATGGTTCCAAAGACCCCTTAGCTTGTGGTCTACCTCATTAATGACTCGACCACTCAGATGAACTAAGTACACTTTATGTCAAACGCTAAAAGCCTGGTATACCGCGGGCTTGCTGGTACAAGTAGCATTGTTCAAGCATTAAGTTGATCACAAAATTTTTAATAAACATCAATATTAATATATTTGAGCATAAGGCAAAAGGAAAAAAACAAGTGCGAGTTATTGTTGGTATTTTTATACAAAAAACCTGTGGACAAAATAATTAAAATACTGCTATAGCATGTAGGCTACATTTAATTTAATTTTATACACATAGTTATCCTAAATTTTTTTGAATCAGTCAAGAGTATAATGCCATTTGATGATAACTTTATTTAAAAAATCAAGATAAAAAGTCCTGAATTTCGCGATGCTTTTGACCAATATTTAAAATCTATTTAGATTATAATTACAAGAGAATTAAACTAAGTCTATATGTTTGAACAATATTGCATTTATGTTTGCCAACAATAAAATAATTATTTATTGCTATAAAACTATAAAGATACGGATCCTACCTTGCGTACCCTTTCATATCACCTTAAAATATAACTCTAGTCTTTTTACGGACTTGACCTCTTAACCTACTAGGCCCAAAAATTATATTAGTTATCAGTGTGGTAAAAGCAAAGGAAAACCACCCTTGCTTGTTTGTCATTTCTGAGGTGCAGTTAGATTTCATATTATTGTATTTCTCCCGCAGATTTCATATTGACCAAATCAAGAGAGGGAGATTTAAATGAAGATAACGATGCAATTGACAAATATTACAACTATTTGACTAAGCATGTTTCTAATATAATATTTTCCTACGCCTTTGACAATAAACTACACTTTTACCTGTACAAAAACTTATAAAATATATATGCTTACAGAAGTATTCTAATTGTTTATTATATATATATAATTAGCACCTCATATTACTTCCCATTAGTTGTATACCTTATTAAGGGTATGTATTTACCACTCTAGGTAAGGATTGGTAAAGTATCTTCAAATTAACTTTCTTCGTCCTGTTCCTTTGAGTTATCTATTTTAAGCCACTGATAGCCATCCAAGTAATAAAATACTAAATAGGCTAATTATATATTTGAATGAGAGCACGGATAAATTACTCTAGGGGAAACTCATTTAATCACGCTGGTGGGCACGTGGTATACATTACAAGCTATCGTAATTTGGTTTTCTGGTGATGGGGAGGTTGGGGTTCAACTCCCAGTCGTATGTGCTGAGGGGGTGTTACCCTAAGTGGTTTTTCACTCTCCTTTTAAGCAAAAGCTGGTGCCGATGACTATACGCACACATGTATATGCGTATAGTAAGAAACAGCAGTGAAACGCGGCGTATTGGTTTGAAACTCGTTTTTAACAACAATTGGCACCCGCAACGGTGGCCGCCAACACTTAAGTATAAGATTCACAATGCACTTAGTCAATTGATGAAGAGGTTAGGGTTCGAATCCTGGACGAGTCCAGGGATAACACATAGTCTAGGTCGCATCGTGGATCAGTTTCCTGTATTCTACTTTAAAAAAACAATAGCATTGACACCAATTAAACAGTTGAATCGAATTTTTAATACATTAAATTTAAAAAAAATCAACGTGAAAAAACTGTCAAACCGATTCCAATTCTGCTGTCATCAAATGAATAAATAAGTTTCATTGTCTGAGCGTATTTCTTTTCACCGCAGCTCACGTTATGTTCGGGTCGGGGGCGTATTATTAAAGCGTTAGTGGAGAAATTATTATTATTATTATTATTATTATTATTAGCACCGCGTCTTACTACCCGTTCGGGTTATACGCACTTACGCTAATGTGTAATGGTAGGGTGATTGTGAGATGAAATGGAGGACCTACAGCCTAACTTGGAATCCGAACCACGGTGGAGGCCTGGCATTCCCCACATTCACAAGATGTCTTGTCAGAGGTGAAGGAAGGGTTTGGTTATCAGATAAATCTGTGCCGGGACCGAGGATTGAACCCCAGCCGCCAGCATAGAAGTCTTGACACCTTACCCCTAGACCTCCAGGTCACCTAGTGGAGAAGGGATGAGGCAGATAGTTTAAAGAAAATGTACACACATTTACGTGGAGGAAAAGTGGGAAATTATTAAGAAAAACTAATCTCAGTTTATTAAACAAAGTTTCTATCCCCGATTGAGCGTAATCTCGAATCTGATGTCTCAGGTAATCGGCCGTGAAATTGTATTTTAGCAACTCTTCTCTTTCAAAAGTTTAAGTCGTTAATAAGCCTAAAGTGAAACGTAAACAAAATGGCCTGTAAGAAATAGAGTAATAGGTTTGAGCTGTGATTCAGACTTCTAAAAGGTATTATTTTAACCTATGTCAAATTACAGGTCAAGACTTTGAGGGTTCGAAACCTAATGGGGTGGTAGTCTCTGAATAATCTTCAGGTGATGCGAAAGCAGTAGGGGTAAGATTGTTAAGGGGTGCAATACAATCTCATCCACTTTAATGGCCACACGGCCTAAGGCGCCACTCTCGCAGTAGATTAGAGTGTATATGACAGGGAGATCAAGGTTCTAATCTAGGTTGAGTGTATTGAGGGAGGCTTTTCCAAAGTAGTTTTCCACTCTCCCCCCACACAAATGTGGATATACTTCTCCTAAATATTGCCATCCTCGTTTCTAAAACCATTAACGTAATTAGTATACAAGCGTATAACCCGAACGGGTAGTAAGACGCGGTGCTAAACAAATACAATGTCGGCTCCATACAGCCCTTAGCTTGAAGAGCATGACAACAACAACAAAAAAATGGCCGTGCCCACACCAGCCAGATACATAGTCAAAGAGATGAGCCCAAGATAAAAAGTGGTAACCAGGAAGGCGGTCGAGAACGTACTGTCGCTCTCGGCTCATACGTGCCATGGTAGAAGTGTGGTATCTGCAGAGTGTGGAGGCCTGCCCGGGTCTGAAACCTAGCCTACTTTCCCTTCAACAAGTCAGCCGGCCATTTCAACCAGCACCATCGCATGGCATTTTCCCTCGTACTCGTGTTCCTGTCCGCTAGTAGGCAACACAACACCAACTGGTGTGAGCCACTACGATCTTCTTCTTGCCGTTTGGATCGTACCCCATAGACGACACACACTATAAATAAAGTGAGGGCGTACTTGTACATAAATGAGTAGTTCAGTGAGTTTGTAGGCGTCGACATGACATTTTTCAGTGTGGAAGAAGGATGTGTAGCATGTGACAGCGAGGCTTTGAAATTGTGACGTACATAAATAGGTTTGTGGTCTCAACTAGAGATGGACTTCCTTACTGAAAGGTGAGATATATTTATTAATTATTATTATTATTATTAGCACCACGTCTTACTACCCGTTCGGGCTATACGGACTTACGCTAATGTGTAATGGTAGGGTGATAATGAGATGAAATGGAGGACCTACAGTTTAACGTGGGATCCGAACCACGGTGGAGGCCTGACATTCCACACATCCACAAGTTATGATTAATACACGTCTTGTCTGAGTTGAAGGAAGGGTTTGGTAATCAGATAAATCTGTGCCGGGACCGAGGATTGAACCCCAGCCGCCAGCACAGAAGTCTGAACACCTTACCCCTAGACCGCCAGGGAGATATATTTAATGTAAGGCCTATAAATTGCACTTTCTAAGCACAGTTTTTTTTTACCCGTATCGGTAAATCTCGTCTAGCCTAGTTTACCGGTGACAGAAATGTAGGGGTTCGAATTCAGGACTCGTGTACTAGGCGAGGATGGTTTTGTCCAAACGGTTACCCACTCTTCCTCAATATTACCTTCTTCATTCTTACTTACAAAATGTAATAAAATTCATATTGCCCAGACGGGTACTGTTGACCTCTGAAGACGGTTAGCATCATTTAATGTCATCCTTAGGCAAGTTTTTGTTCTACGTTCAACGTCAGATATATGCTACTGCAAACATGTTATTCTTTGTTCATGTCAGACATAATTCTATTGGATGATTTCCAGAATGGGATGTGGAGACTTCCTCTAAAGTCTTCCCACTTTCTGCCTTGTAGTAGTATCAGTATGTTTTCTACATATCGGAAAGCAACATTTTTAACAATCAAAATATCAGGGAGTATGATTATCACGTTTCCTGGCAAAGTCCTCTGTGGAGATCTTTAGCTCGGTTGATGAACAAAATACACAAATGAGGACAAAGATAAGTTGTGGTATGTTTTTTTTTTTAAGATCTGCCTGAGATGATTTTCAATAAAACAACTTCTTTCTGTCCTCTAACATTCCTTCTTTTTCAAAATGCCTTTTAATTAAAGTAGCCGGTGATTAGTCTGAATACATGTATGAAAATATAATCTCAAATTAAATAAGGATGTTGAACGTTACCTGGGTAGTTTTTATTTACTTGTATAAATACGAAACAACAAACAAAGCTATGAGCACAGGTCATTGTATTGTAATCTAAAATGTATTTGACATTGGAATTTCTATTATAGTTTATCCTTAATTTTAAAGTGTAAACAACATGTCGACGGGATAAAATTACTAAATAAATCACGTTTGCATTCTTTATACATTTTATATTTATAAGACTTCCAGTTTGAAAGTTTGGCACACCTTTGGAATGGTTCATCTACAATTTTACAATACTTCAGCTTTCTAGCTCATTTAGTAGCAATAAATAATCCCTGGACAGATATACATATATACAACTTTATACTTTTATTAATATGCATATTATTATTATTATTTTTAGTATCATGTCTTACTACCCGTTCAGGTTATAGAATTATGCACTAATTACATTGCTGTATTAGAAGTGAGGAAGGTTGAATGTAGAGGAATATTACACACATTTGCTTGGCGGGAGAGTGTAAAGCCATTTAGGTAAAATTACCCTCAGCTCACCCGATCGGGATTCGAACACCGATCTTCCCGTAATTGGCAGTCAGTCTATTGCGAGAGTGACGCCTTAGACCAGTGGTTTCCAACCTCGGGTGTGTGAAGCTATTCTGTGGGTGGGGTGGGGCATGGATCAATTTTGAAAATAACTTTAAAAATTTAAGAATAGAATACTTTTTTTTTTTAATTTCAATCACTTTTTCAACGTAATGGAGATAATTTTTATTGCGGTATTGGCAACACCGCCTACAAGTTGTAAAAAACTAGGTGACCAACCAAAAAGTAAGACGCTCGTGCAGATGCACTTGTTTATTTTCAAGCCCGCAAGCCTCGGATCCGCCCTCCAATTTTCCTTTCCACCCTCCCCCTGAGCTAACCAGTGTGGCCACGTGAAACACCACCGAATTAACACTAATTACATCCAACTAACGCTAGAAAACCACAATATCCGGGCCTAGTAAAACGATTTTAAATTAGTGGTTTAGGATATGGGCAAGATCGGCTAGCACCATATTTAATCCATACCTTGACTATCAGGATTTATAACCGCCTCTGAGAGGGCTTGGTTTATATCCCGGTCTCCCAGTCAGGCTTAAAGTGTTGACTTCGTGTAATGAAAAAGCAAGCGAGAAATTCTGAGTTCATTATAAGTGATATCACAAGGCCAAATATTCCCCTATCTTCATTTTTTGTAAGCACCCGAAAAAGAAGAAAGAAATAATTGTTTAGATCCTGTGAAAATACCTGATTGCTTTAATTAAATTAAGTGGTTCTAAGAAATATATGAGTTTTAATGACCATACGCGAACCATAAATATTTTTCTAGTGTTTTCAATTTCTAAGTTAATTTTAACCATATCCATAACCGAGTGGTTAAGGAGACCGGCGTAAAGTCCAATCCTTGGAAATAGCTAAAATAATATAATAGTTATGAAAAATTTGTTTTCAATGTATGGTCTAGGAAAGATGAGTATTATGGGAAATGTTGTAAATTATAAGTGTACGCATAAAATTAGGGTACGGATAAACCAGTGAATTTATCACGTGGAAAACCACTTCCTGTGAACCTTAACACTAAACTAAACTATTCCCATCAGGGGTAATCAAGTCTATTGATAGCTTTACGCCTAGAATTATGTGATCATAGTGCAGATAATAGGTTGTTTAGTACGAGTATTAAACTAGACAGTAAGTCACGTGCTAATATTGCGTTTAGAAAGTATCCTTCGTTTACCCTATATAGCAGCCAGTTTACCTTGGTTCTCAAACTTAAGTCACACGGACCCTCTAACCAGGGAACAGATGATTCGCGGGCCCCTTGATGTAGGATAAACGAATAAAAAATGATAGTCATAAATTATTAATAGTATATTATAGGTATAAATTAGTCATAATATATTTTTAATTTAAATATAATTACAATATAAATGAAAATAAACAATTACAATGAAAATGAAAATATAATAAATATTATATTTGTTAATTTATATACCTGAACAATTATGTGAATAATGTAAATGCTTGTGTGTCTTTAAAATATAATTTAAATCTGTAGCAATTTTAGTGACCATCTCCTTTGTCTCATTCCACGTTAAGGCGATTTCAATTTTTGCAAACCACAAAGAGCAGAAAGGGCTTGCTGGCACAAATAAGTTGTTGGGAAAATCCATAGAATATTTCAGTGGTTTTTCTAAAGTTATTTATGCTGGTTGACGAGAAAGCTAAAGTGAATGCCCAAAAGCTCCTCTCAAATATGTGGGCACAGGAGGCGTGGTCATCCCCCCCCCCCCTTTTTTTAGGACTCACTTTCTCGCTGGGTTATTAATATGGAAAGGCATCTCCATTGTGTTTAATAGGCCTATATATCAACAATTTACCCTTTATATAAAATGTTATAATATCTAAAAAATATATAAAGTTATATTTAGCACCGCGTATTACTACCCGTTCGGGTTATACGCTTTAAGTACTAATTACTCTAATGGATTAGGAATTGGGGAGGTTTAATTAGAGGAACTGAACCTGCATTAGCGTGGAGGGAGAGTGGAAAACCATTTAGGAAAAACCTCCCCCAGTTCACCCGACCGAGATTCGAACCTCGATCTCCCCGTCCTCAGCAGTCGAGCTCAACACGACAAGCGCGTTAGCCAACTACGCCACCGAGGCGGGTAATATGTAAAGGTTATGTCACAAATTCCCTAGACGATCTCACGGAAACCCTGGACGAGCTTCTGCGACCCCTGTTTGAGAATCTCTGGCTTATAAGATAGGGCACGTAGTGTATAATCCGTCAAGGTAGCGCTGCTACCTTTCTGGGCAAACTGTGCGTTAGCCCCTACATCAAATACACCTATATCAAGAAAAAAAAAGAATAGTCGTTGAATGATATTTTATATCATTGACCAGATGATTCATAGCACGTACAACATCTTATTTCAATTGACAAAACGTATTTACAGAGATCATTATTAATGCTAAAGTGGATTTGTTTTCATTCACTAATTAGTAAATGATAGGTCCAACGTCTGGTTTCCTTTTTATATTTGAAAAAGTAAGCCACTAATAGTATTATTGGCATTGAATATATATGTATGAATGTATATAGGTTATAAGTAGCATATATATATGCTACTTATAACCTGAACAGGTAGTAAGACGCAGCGAATATATGTATATAATTTTACACATCTACAGTAATAACAAGATTTCACTATTTATTTATTTTAGGAAAAAAAAGTTAAGATATCAATGGAATCGTAAAAAACAGCTAAGATCATCTGCTTATCAACAATTTGAATTTACTTGGCACTACACTGTTAAGATCTTAAAACTGTTTAATCAATAGGTGACATACACTTTAAAAAATCAATGATTTTATTGTAAATGTAATTAGGTAACTCTTCTTTAATTTACTAATACTTCTAATATGATAAATGATGAGAATAAGATTGTTATCATTCATAACAAGTGAGAAATTCTGGTAATAAGATTAACCTTAGGTTACATGTGTGTAATGCGGGTTGGGTCAAGTGTAAACCTCACACTTAACGAAGCATCTTATTTAATGTTAAATGCTTCAAAATTTAAAAAAAATGATTGTATATAATTTACAATCGTAATGATATGGGCGAGGTTTAGAGTGCATTATCTTTATTAATATCAATATATTTTTATACATTGAATAACCTTTTGCATTAAGTTATAAAAGTTACTAAAAATATTGTTCAAAAAAATCAAGATACCTCAGAAATATTTAATGCATATTCTATATACTGTTTATCTAGATATGTTTGGGCACCAATTATCTACCAGTCTATTTTGCTTCAAATATATTATTACAAGCATTTAATAAATATGTTACCCGCAATGGTGGGCATACGGATAAAGGTGTCAGTCTCGTTTTATCTATACTTACAGTTACAGGGAGGTCAGGGTTCAAATCACAGCACTGAGGTGATTACTCCTCGATGGTTTCTCACTCTCACTCAACGAAAATGAAAGTACATTTTCTCTCAATTCTAACTTATTCATTCCTATCTCATGAGTTTAAATATGCGTGTGGCTTGGACGGGTAGCAAAATGTAGAGCACGAAATAAATAGCCCGCCATTTTGGGTAGAATTTCATCATAAATACTTTCACGAATTCAAGTTTGAGCTCCTTTAATGTGGGATTTACAACGTGGCTCACTTTCCTACCTTACAAAGCCATGGTGTCACAAAGTCATATTCGGTACAATTTTCAAGGAAATAAATAATAATCGAGAATAACATCAACGTAAATACTATCATCCAAAACCAACTTCAGTCATTGATGGTCCCGCGTCACTCACACATTTAAGTCGGAATGTCGGTGATGGAGAGATTAGGGTTCGAATTCCAGTCAGGTGCATTAGTGGTTTCCTATGGTTTACAATTTTACCTCAACATAAATGTGGGTTTATTTCCTCTAAGTTAAAATTGTCTCATTCATACCCCATTGGTGTAAATATAAGCGAATAGCTCAAATGGGTAGTAAGACGTAGAGCAAACAAATATAGTCTATCAATCGAATGTTTGCATGAGAAACTTACTATAGACCTAAGTGTGGCAAGTTTGAATGAACTCCATTCACAAGTTCAACAGTTCGAGCGTTCACACAAACCGCTAGTTTTGCCAAAGCGTCATTTTCCCACACTAGAGTACGAACAGTATTGTTGAACATGACAAGGACCGTTGCTCTTAATGGATTGTGCAAGTTCAGTAAACGTTCTTCAAGTCTTCCAAAAGTTACGCAATGTAACGCGCAAGTCGCAACATAAATTGAGCATAATATCATTAACTACTTGTGAGTTAGAGAGTGGCTACTAATCTTAAGAGCGCGATATCTAACGGGCACCGTGGTCTGAAACTAAAAGAAAATCGTAGTCCGTGTGCACCTCAAAGCAGGAATTTAAAACTTTTGATTTTTTAAATTAATTAATAACAAAAATTAAGCAAAAATTTCATGGGCATCACCAGTAAGTGGAGTGTACAAGATTTAAATCGTAGACACATTTTTTTAAAAGATGAGTAAAAAGGATTCCTTGTTTTAAGAAACGCAAAGCCGTGATTCGAACTTCTGTCACTCCTACATTTGATGTGATCGGCTTGTTATTCGTAAACAGGAAGATTCGTTGACTCCCGAGACTATACTAGAAATACGGCCCTAAATTAATTGGTTGTTAATCTGCCATATTGTTTCAACATTCAAAACAATCTAACCAAAGGTTTAATCCCGAGCTCCCAAGCCAGAATGAAAATCGCAAAGCAGTACATCAACTCTGCCGGTTTATTGCGGCTTTACTCAACTTTAATGGTAGTTAGAGAACATGATAGATTTGGTATCTAATGGAATTGGATTTAAGAGGCCGTCACGTACAACGCGTAACTCGGGTAGGCAAGAGAGCTGGAATCAGACGCATAGTGGTGCAGTTTTCTGTAGTCTACTTCAATAGAATTGAGACCAGTGAAAATGTTCTATCATATTTACAAGACCACTAAATAAATTTAGAAATTGTCCGCTTCGATGGCCACGTGGTCTAACGTGCAACTCTTGCAGTATGCTAGACTGCCCATGACGGGGAGATCAACGTTCGAACCTCGGTCGGGTGTATTGAAGGTGTTTTTTCCCAAAATGGTTTACCACACAAACTCTCTCTTTCTCTCTCTCTCTCCCCACGCAAGTGCGGGTATACTTAATCTAAATACAACCTTCCTAATTCCTCTAAAACCATTTGCGTAATTATTATATAAGCGTGTAACCCAAACGCGTAATAAGACACGGTGGTAGAAAAAATATTAGAAAATATTATTTAAAAAAAAAGCTAATTAATTGGTCCCGATTTCAATGTGGTCTGTTAAAGAATGCAGAAAACCCAACTAGATAGGTTTTCTGGTTCGTGCGTAATCTTGTAGCTAATATCCAGATTATTCGGCCATTATGTAAGCTTTCCATGGAACAGGAACTTGGAACTGGCTTTATAATAAAGTTTACAAGCAATTATTTATCCAAGAACAGTTGTTAGTAGCTCTAGTATAAAGTAAAAGCATGTTAGGCAAACATGAAAGCCTTTCTATAAATCGGAAAGATAACATAGCTCCTACATCATTCAACATTGCTGATGAAACTTGAGATAAGGCGGAATGTTGTCTGTTGGCTGGCTATCTTTCCCCGGCTGTTGTAGACAAATCACGTAGGTGACAGTACTTTTCACTGAATTCCTGGTATTGTCTGTCACTGGTGTGTTTATAAACCATGGAGTTTATATCCGCTGTTTATGCACACACAAACATATAAAGAGATAGTCAAGAATGTTTATAGAATGCTCTACAATATAGAAATATAATGTTCCAATTTAATTTTATCTTTAACATTTTAAAACCTGAAATAAATATAGCATTCTTATTGAAAAAAAAAAGTCAAAATAATTAATTTTGTTTATAGAATATGCTATTGATTTAAATAGAGCATATTATTAAAAAGTTGTATTTTCATTTATATTTTTACCTCTCCCCCTCAACGTAAGTGCGGGTAATTTCAGGGGGGGGGGGAGGCGTTGGTGGGCACACACCCCAATTGCTGGAAGCTAG
>CABFOV010002177.1:72830-91664 GCA_902141375.1 Timema poppense
CACCGCCGGTTACGGCCTTGCCACCGGTATGAACTAAGTTTGAAATAAAACTGCAAATATTTCATTTTCAAAATTACCTTATTCTGTTGAAATATGGGCAAGCAGACCTAAGTCAAGCGAGTCTGGTATGGTTTTCCAGTGGCGGAGTAGTCTGGGTTCAAATCTCGACCGAGTGTATTGAGTGATTTTAATTTTTAAGTCAGAATTTACCCCTCCCCCTCGACGGCGGGAACATGTCCTAAAAATTCTTCTTTACTCAACACTACCTTTTTTTAGTGTGAATATGTGGATAGGTCAAGAGGGCAGTAAGACGCTGTGCAAATATATATATTATTTTGTAAATTGAAACTCTTTAAATATAGTAATTTTTTTTACCGAATAAATTTGTAAACTCATCTATGGTGGTCCAGGATCAAAAGGCCCGGATGGAGGTGTGTGAGTTAAGCGGGCATTGTTTCCAGTCGTTAAAATATGTTAATACATAATAAATAAAATTAACGATCCAGTGACAGTTGGCTTGATTGGGGGAAGATTTCTAACATTTACATTGAAATTGTTAAAATTATTTTATTATAGCCGGACACCGGTATTTGTTTGAATTTGATTAATGGGATTTACTCTCCTTTAATTCTGAAAGGTAGCAAGATTACCGGTACGAGTTACACTATGTTGCAGCTTGCACAATTAGGTCATAGTGTAATCAGTCAAGGTACCACAGTATACCTCCCACCGGGTTTGTTTATCCATCTAAGACAATTTGTAAAACATGTTTTGATAAATATTAATTAGCGCATTGAATACAATGAATGTTAACACTAAAATGTTAATCAAAATAGTTATAGAAGACCTACCTTCGGGAACCTTTGATGTATGAACATTTTTGAATACATTGTTTTGTGCTCAGTAGAATAACATTAATAAATAACTATGCTATACTAGCAATTAGCCTGAAATATCCCCCTAAATAACTGCTAGACACAGACAAATGTTAAAACATTTATAGGACCCCCTTCCCCCCCTCCTTTGGCGAATGGGCCACTTTAGTCCAATTTTAATATTATTATTATTATTATTATTATTATTATTAGCACCGCGTCTTACTACCCGTTCGGGTTATACGCACTTACACTAATGTGTAATGGTAGGGTGATTGTGAGATGAAATGAAGGACCTACAGTTTAACGTGGAATCCGAACCACGGTGGAGGCCTGGCATTCCCCACATTCACAAGATGTCTTGTCAGAGGTGAAGGAAGGGTTTGGTAATCAGACAATTTTAATAGAACGAGCCTTTTACTATATTATTAGTGACCCATATTATATTGTAACTAAAAGGTATATGGTTCAGATTATGTACCATTCATAGACATAAATTAAATAAAGGTTGAAAAATTACATGTGGATGCCAAAACTAAGAGTATTTGGCGTAGCGCGCCAAAGTTTTTACCACTAAGCTATATAGGGTTGTATCATGCAAATGTCGACACACATAGGTTCGTGTCATACAAAGGTAATACATAGGTCGAAACACATATGATCATGACATGCGATGATTATACATCGATCGGAACATATAAGATCGTGCCATGCAAAGATTATACATAGGTAGGAGCATTTAATTGAGTTTCCTTCCACCTCACTATAAGCAAGTTTATGTTCTTGTTTAAATTGTTGTGAAAACCTCTAAAGCTTAGAATATTTTGATTAGTCATGAAAATGGCCTTAAGAAACTTCTTGAAAGTGAGTGGAGAGCAAACAGTGGTATGAGGGAGTAAGCGTTGTTTGTATCGACAAACAAAAAAGGAGAAAGTATTAGGAGAGGACAAACAATCAGACTAGCAGCAGGGGCGGCAGAACGTTTTTGGACCAGGGAAGTAGTGGGAAGGGGGGGAAATCATGTTTTGTCCATGCTAATTTAGAATGAATACAAACAAACAAAAGCGTGAACATAGCTTAGCACCACTTTCGCTGAGACACTATTTGATAGGGTTTGTATGTTTGTGTGTGTATACCCTTCTGTTCTCTAGGCGCTGAATAAATTAGAAGAATTTACTACAACTCATAAAACAATCAAAAAATTTTAGATTTAAAAAAAACTGTAAATAAAGTGTTTTGTATTGTACATATTGATATGTAAAATTTAAGAATAGCATTTTATATAATTTAAACTACTGTATTTTACTTCAGTGAATTGATGTTTGAGGTTATTTTTTTAGTCCAAGTAGAAACTTACCTAATTCAAATTTTTAAGTTGGTCCGAATTTTTGTATTGGTCCCTCTATCTTTGAATTATCCAGGTTCAAATATGCTTGTATGTATGTATATTTGAATTTGGCTAATGAATATATATATATATATATATCAATATATATATATATTTATATATATAATCAATAATTACTACCCATTTAAATAAATTATAATAATCACATAACAGCAATAAAAAGTATTTTAACACTAACATGATATTGAATTATATCTACCTATAACGCAAGCAGGAATAAACTCGGATATGTCAGCATAAAAATAATATAATATAGTGTGTTTTTTCCCTACTAAATTTTCTCTTTATTTAGAAGTATTAGTAGATAATTTAAAAATTAATAATAGTGTTACATGATAAAAAAAACTGTATTCGCACATCCCTAGGAAAGAAAAAAACTTGTATGATTTAATTTTTTGGTATTTTCTTTCTAAATATACATTTTTAAAATTAATTTTCTTAACACCACAGGGGGGTCAGCTGACCCTTTGACCCCCCCTCCCCTCCTGTATCCGCGCCTGTATATATATATATATATATATATTAAAGTACTTATAGAAATCTATGTAGGGGCCTACATGTGACCCATTGCAGGAAAAGGCTACCTAAAGTAGGAAAATTTTATTTTTCAGTTTCTATACAGTCATTATAAAGAACAAAACTTTGAAAATGTTAATGTAAACATTTTTCCTGTATGAGCAATACGTTCATATATAGAGACCATTGAAGTTTAAAGATATAAAATACATATTCTGAGAAAAATGTGAATATAGATTTGTAATTATTTGAATATAGTTCTTTGATGAAAAAGTAGAATTAAAAGACAGTTTGTGGGTTACTTACTAGCAGAATTTCATGGTCAATAAGAAAATGCAATCAGATTTGGAAAAATAGCAAACACAATTTTATTTCACAATACTTTATACATCAAGTATACACTAAATTAAACATTTTATACTCGTATCAGCGGAAAAGATGCAGATGACCTGGTTCTGGGTCATCATTTTGCTCTTCTCTCTCTTCCTTAAACTTCCGTGTTTTCTTTTGCTGAGCTGGTTGTGGAGTAAACTACATACTTATCTCACCTCCAATAAAAAGTGCTAATTTTTTTCCGTAAAGTTACGCTTTTCTGTCAAGAATAAGGCCAAAAGGAACAATTTATTTTGGAAAGTCTTCAGGTGCAATATCTTTATTATTAAGTACACTCACTTAAGACTCACTGGCTACATTAATCTCATACCAAAAAATCTTAATTAATGTGTATTTTTCTTTAATTATTGCTTCTTAATTTGTTCTTTTTAGTAAAGGGCTCTAAAATCGGCAATGTTAAACAAAATAGCATTTGTAGAAAATGAAACAAGCATTAAGTTATTTATATTTTTCTGAGAACATGCGTTTATGAATTTTTAGATAATTTTCTCGCACCGTAAAACTAGTTTATAGTAATGGGAATATTGTAATAAGCATTTGTGTATGTATTAAGTTTATTGTGCAAAGTCCAAAATAATATGCTATTAATTTGCATTATAAACATAAAACAGTAACATTTTCTCCTAAATGATGTAGTCTTAAGTTGTTAAACATATTTATTACTTTTAATTCTGTGTGCCACGTCTTATTACCCATCCAGGATAGTCAGCTTCAGATCAAAGTAATATTTAAAAATATATGCCAATAAAAAAATTAGGATGAAGGCCTTATTTAATAGAATTTTGTCTAAACTTGACAAGTGATTGTATTATGTCTCTGGACATTCATGCCTCTCTACTAGTTAAAACTCCTCTTACAGTGAAAGTGTACAGCATAAACAGCTCCACTACGGCCCTATCAAATATGCTGCACCATAATGCAAATAAGTAATGTAAGCTCACTACCTCTCAGGGTATAAAAAATTTACAATGGTTATGTTTCATTTTAAAAATATATTTAAATAAGAGTAGAACTATTGAGAATATAGTGAGAGTGCACTATCAAATTAGTGAGAGTGAAATTAATTTTTCGTGGCCTAGTAGTTAAAGAGTGGAATAAAAGTCCAGATCATCCTTGTTCCATTCCAGCTGGGGGTGATGGTGAACATAATTACCATTTGTAGGCCACTTCGCTAGGTTATCCATTCAAATAATATGTAGGAATAAGCAATGGTTATGTAGTATAAGGTTATGTGTTGATGTCATTTGTGTGTTTGGAAATCAAATGTTAACTAATTAGATAAAAAATTATATCTAGCAAAATGCGATTTTGACTTAAAAATATTTTTTTAAATGTCTCAAAATAGTGACAAAAATGTAAATCTATTTGAAATATGTGGTATTATTAATGATCTATTTATTATAAACATATGAGAAGAGATGGTTAAGTAGTTTGAATTAATTAATTTGATAGAGGAGGCCAAAATAAAATAGGAACTGTTTGAACTAGTGGAGGTTATATGGTATAATGGTGGATAAGGATGTAATGAACAGCATTATGGGGTATTAAGTAGATGGAGGAGGCTGCAATGAACATTGTTATGGGGAGTTAAGTAGATAAAGGAGGCTGTAGTGAACAGTGTTATGTGGTATAGTGTGGGTGGAGGAAGATGTAATGAAATGTGTTATGGGGTGTTAAGTAGATGGAGGAGGCTGTAATGAACAGCATAATGGGGTATAGTGTAGGGGAGAAAGATGTAATGAACTGGGATATGGTGTGTAATGTGGGAGGAGGAGGATGTTATGAAACGCATTATGGGGTGTTAAGTGGGTAGAGGAGGATGTCATGAACAGCATTTAGGGGTGTTAAGTCGATGGAGGAAGATGTCATGAACAGTGTTACAGGGTGTTATGTATTTGGGAGAGTATGTCATTAACAGCACAATGGGCTGTTAAGTAGGTGGACAATAATGCCATGAACAGCATTGTGGGGTGTAATGTTGGTAGTGGATGATTTCATGAACATCGTTAGGGGGTGTAACATAAGTGAAAGAGAAGAATATCAAAAATAGTGTTTTGATGTTTAGGATAGTTGTGAGAGGTGGATGTGATGGTTAATGTTTTGCATTACATATGTATATTGAGTTAATTTAAATATTAAAGCAACTAAGTATCTAATGCCTAACAAGTAATATAAATGAACATCCTTCTAATAAACTCAAGTTAAGGGTTTTGATTTTAAAGCTATTATCTCAAGAGTATCCGAATAGTTAAATTTAACCTATTTTAGTATAGTTTCTAAAATTTTGATTACATAATGTTTGCCTGAATGCTTATTAAAATTAAAAATTATGCTTAATGATGAGAATTAAAATTGAAACATTTAACTTTGCAAGGAATATTTTATTTAAGGAGTATGTATGTGGAAAAACATATATTTATTTAAATTCAGTAGTTTAATAAGTGAAGTAGGAACACTGGGATTTGAATAAATTATGATATTATAGCATTTATAAAGGTATTTAACATATTCTTTCTAAATACAGAATCATATCAGTGCTGATCTTACTAAAAAAACTCAAAATAGTAAAACACACTCAGTATCCTAAGCCAAACTTAAAGTAAACACTAAATATTATACTATCTGTGAATGATTACTCACTCGTCTGTTACAAAAAATAAAATTGTCTAGGCTACCTCACCATAGTTTGCAGAATTTCTTTAAGTTCATTGATCATCAAATGTATTAATATGACGGGTTTTGGAGAAATATAAAATTCATAAGGTAACATCATATATTCCTATTCTTTCATATTGCCTTTTCTTAGCGTTATTTAAGGCAAGCCTCAACTTTGGCTAACATCCATAGTAGGCTAGCTATGTACCCTGGTCAAGTGAACTTAGATAAATATGTTTAAAATTAATGATTACCGCATAATCTTTGGGTGTTAAAAAGTAGCATAGCTAACAAGACTACATTTAAAAACATCTGTGTAATTCTACAAGGTGTACACTTTATAAGTCATTCACGAGCTAAGTTTACCTGAATGACAGATCGAAATGTTACTAGAAGTTAACCCTAATATATCACTACGCCAACCGCTGACATCTATCACTTTGGATGACTGAAATGAAAACAGATGGTAATATATTAATATGATAGTTAACCACAGTAATTTAGGCCAATATTATTTATATTTTTTTTAGGTCGGACACAAAGTTTATTTATAGTTTTATTCCCCTTAAAAAAATATTAACACCACTTTCACAAAAACTTCTAACGAACATAGCTTCAAAATGGCGCCTGACAAATCTAAACCATATGATTGAACATAACGGTAAACAAGTTTTTTACAATGATACAAACACGCAATTGATGAAAATATTTTATTCGGTTAAATATTACAAAATACGATAAAATAATCATAAAATAATTTATTGTATGTAAAAAAATGACAACAATTTTCTCTTTTACAAGTAAATACGATGCCTGTATTAAAAGTTATTGATGTGTGCACTATATTACAAAAAATCAGTAACATTCTAAAACGAAAAATAAGTATGTTTAATTATGTTTAAAATATTGTTTCGAGTTGGATAAAAAGAAATTATTTTAAAAAATGAAATAGTATGAGAAAACTAAAGTTTACGTTATTTTAAATGTAATAAATATATAACAGGTAATTAAAGATCTTTACATTTATAACAAAACTGTGATCTTTTACAAGTGTTGGCAACCCAAAACCTAAACACTTTTGGTTAAAGGGAGGATAGGAAACTACAAGTATTATTATTATTAGCACCACGTCTTACAACTACAAGTAAAAGACCCTCTAAAATACATCCGGTGGAGATTTAAATTTCTCACTCCTGTCATTTTTACTTAAATATATGTGAATGTATTTTTTGTTATCGTCTGTAGTTTGTTGTATTTTGATATTTCATTTATATTTGAGTGAAAACTATCGGCACTTTCCACTGGCATGGGGTCGGTTCTGGACAAAGGGAAGCAATGAGGCTAAAATAAAGGGGGTCTGATGGACCCTAGTTTAATTGGAAGATTACACTGGTTCTATTTTCTTTTTTTTTTGTGGTTAAAAGTATTATGGGAAAGAAAGGAAGGGGGTGACACAAACTATGCATGTAATACAACAAAATAATTGGTGATCTTAGAAATATTACTCAATCATTANATTATGGGGAAGAAAGGAAGGAGGTAACACAAACTATGCATGTAATAAAACAAAATAATTGGTGATCTTAGAAATATTACTCAATCATTAAATTATATATATATAATTGTAGTGCCGTTCTAACTCAAATAAAAATAATAATAATAACGGCTAATTTAAGATTGCCAAAGTTTTCTCTTAGGTTGTGACTTGCAAATGAGTATGACCTTTCGCCTGCATTATAATAGCTTTGAATCAGGATTTATTCTACACGCCATATCGTTAGTAAATAGTAAGGTCAACTAATATAATTTTCCGACATCCCAACACACCAATCATTACTATACAATTTTAAATTTGAATATTGAAACGTCAAAGTTTGTTTTAAATTGGTTGTTTGAAGATGGATTGGGTCTGCCTGTTTGAATTATTTATTTTTTTCTTCAAAAGCCCGGGACGGAAAACAATGCTTCAAAATATTACTTATGAATTTTGAAACAGCAGCCCTCCTTTTCCACTGTTGAATTTTGAAACACTGCTACCTCCACTAACTAGCCAAAATTTGAATCATGATAATTCATAATATCCTTTACTTTAAAGTTAAATCATAATGAATTAAAGATGTACAATATGACCATGTTTGCAAAGTGTACATTTTACTTAAAAGTTTCATTTAGAATTTCCACGATTTCCACCCATACATTTTCATTCATAACACTGTCATAATAATGGTTGTTACCAATGTCATAAAACACAGGGTATAGTTAAACCAAAGTGATTCATTTTTAATCCAGATACATGTTTAAATAAACAATACCCACCTTGGTGGTGTAGTTTGCTAACGCGTTAGCTTCATGTTGAGCTAGACTGTCTAGAACGGGGATATCAAGTTTTCTATCTCGTTCGGGTGAACTAAGGGTGTTTTTTTATTAAATGGTTTTCCACTCTCCCTCCACGTGAATGCGGGTTCATTTCCTATGTATTCATTCATCCCAAATCCTAGCCCATTAGCTTAATTAGTACTTAAGCGTACAACCCGAACGGTTAGTAAGACGAGGTGCAAAGTATATATTACTAAACAATAATCGCCGACGAAGAGGAAGCTAAAACCAACAGGTGTATAGCTGATCGTGAGCATAAGTAAGTGTAATGAATGATGCAATACCTGCTCTTAACCTCGGAACAGCTTCGGAATCCGTCAAAATATTTATTACCTCCATGGCAAACCAATTTGTTCCGTTCCGATTGGACGTAACCTTTCCGATCTGATCCGAGCAAGTGTGCCTCCATTGAAATGCATGTAATAGATAATTTCCGACGCATGCCATTCCGATCGGATTAGATGTGCGACAAGCTTAAAGAAGAAGAGCTGCCTTGTAGCATTGAGTTACAAAAGGAACCGCCCCCATGTTAACCTTCACACATAACTCTCTATTTGATTCATACTACCCACTCCAAATAGTATCGAGACTAATTATCTTCCTACAATAGTACTCTTAATCTATTGTAGTTCTCGTAGTTTAGTTCTATATCATTAACAATTCTGAACAATATAAAACAAAAATAAACTCTATACAAAATAAAACTGTTTATGTACCTACCGATTGTATCTTCTGGATAGAGCAACCACCAAGATGGGACAACACACGTGGAATCCTAGTTGGGGGAGTGGACCGAGCGAGCTATGATGTTCCAACAGCTGACGTCCACATCAACTTGATCAACGATACCACTAGAGTGGGCCGGCCAGGAATTGCCTTGACTAGAGGAAGACTTCTTACCTGCCCTCTGATGGGAGGGACGTCAATTACGTCCACAATATCAGGAGATTGAAGAAATATCGTTTGGAAGTCAGATGGCGCTCTGACAACAAGTGGTCTACGTGATGATCGAAAGCTTCTAGAAGGCTGAATTGACGTCACCGACCGAGTGTTCTGTTCTCCCACCTTGCATCCCTAGCAACAAAACCCTATAAAGATTGATGTTTGTGTATACTAAAATAACGATTCGGTTTCAACGCTTCAAGGAGGAGTGATGTCCTGGACTTGGACAATGTCAGGATAAACATTCATGCATTATATTCTACGGACATAATTTATATTTGGACTCTTAATTTAAATTTAACCTTTAGTGTTAGCCAGATTAGGCGTCGTAATCTTTCTATTCTCAAATTATTATTTTTTACTTGAACATATATTTTGAAATGAAACTCTATTTATATTTTGTTGCCACTTAGGCGCTAGGGTCTGTCACAATACTTAGACTTTTTAGATAACCACAATTATTAATTGATTTTGTGTTAGACTTGTTAAATGTAGATTGTTTTGAAATTGTGGTTACCAGTAATTGTATTTGCATTATTTAGAGTAATGTTTCTTTTGTAGATTTCATTTTGAAGTATTGATTAAAGTAACGTAAATTCCTCTGATCGATAAAATTAATATATTATGAGACGAATTGACATTAATATATATTCCAAATCTTTTGCTATGCTTTGCTTAAAGTATTGTATTTTCTTTATTATTAACAAGTAGAGTTCTTGTTGAAGTTTCCAATTTTTGTGTCGAGATTCGATAGCCCCGCTGGAGTTGACTAAAGTCTATTAGCCAAACTCTCGTGTCATTTAAAATATCTGAGAGATATTTATTATTTATATCAACGTTTTGAAGTTTGCATTCACTGGAGTGAATCAGACACTTTGGTAACATTTTAAAGATTCCCATAAGGCTCTTATTTTGTCATTATATAATTTTCTGATGGATTTTATTTGCAATAATTGTTTGTACTATGATCAACATTATTGGTCATACTGTCTCTTCAAGACTGACCCATTTGATTGTAGGATAGGTTACGTGTTTTATAACATCCCCTTAATTTAACTGCTCGAAATAATATATGAAGATTTGAATAAACCATTCATATTGTTATTTTTTAAATCTTGCAAATGTTTTACCTTTTTGTATGTTCCTTAGATTACCCCCACTACCTTTTATAATATTTGTGGTCGTAAGTAAAAGGAAGTATAGTGTATGTAACAAACTCAGTATACTTGTTGTAGAGGTTTCTAACTATAATAACTTGCTTTAACTTTATATTCCTCTTATTTTCTTTATTTCCTATTTAATTCGAGGAAGCGTTGCTTCCATTGAATAAACGCCACTGGTACGTTAACATTTCATTGTGTTTTGTGTACTTTTATAAAGTAAAAATATGCTGAAAGCTGTTGATGTGGAAATAAATTAAAATAAAGATTTGGAAAGTTAAAAAAAAAGTCTGGGAGGAAGGAGGCATGATATTCATGCTATGAGGTAACAATCTCCTTAAAGTTAACACACAGTGCTTTGGTGTATTGTTGTTAAGGTGTGGGATCCCCATCTGAGATTCCTGATGGAGCTGAGAGCTCACGAGTCTGTTGTATTCCACCTGGCCACTATTGGAGACACCCTCTATACCTGCTCTAATGATGGGACTATCAAGGCCTGGGACATAGACACCTTGGAACACAAGAAGACACTGCTGCAATATGACTCAGAGGTTTGGCGTTTCTTCGCAGCACAGGGGAGACTATATGCAGGGGATGTCCAGGGCACCGTGAGTAGCACTAGTCCTCCAGGGTTCATACCCCATAATATAGTCTAGTTTAGGGACTTTAAGGTACGTTCAGGTTAAAAAAAAGGGGGGGGGACCGAAATAGGGACTTCATCAAAACTATGGGAACAACAAAAAAAAGTCATAAAAGTCATTCAAAATAATTTTTTTTTAAAAAAACCTACCACTAACATTAAACCAGTTAAGGTAAAAAAAATTACATTTTTAAACTCTTTTCAATAACTCAACTTCGAAGTTCATCGATTATTTTAGCCAGTTTAAACAACTAAAAATAGATTATTTTTTTTATTTGACGTTGGATGGGGAGTGGGACCATGGCTAATTTTTATTTACNGTTAAGGTAAAAAAATATACATTTTTAAACTCTTTTCAATAACTCAACTTCGAAGTTCATCGATTATTTTAGCCTGATTAAACAACCAAAAATAGATTTATTTATTTAATTTGACGTTGGATGGGGAGTGGGACCATGGCTAATTTTTATTTACAGTCAAAACACAGCAATATACAGAGTACTTTTACACCTCTACTCGTTATCATTTCTTTTTAACATGTACCGGTATCTTATATATTACGTATAATAATATTTAACTTTGGTTAACAGTTAATTGGTCCTTTTAATAATTCACTTGTCTTTCTTGACAGATCTCTCAAAACTTAATTTGTTAGAGAAGAGTTTGTTTTATCCAACGTCTTTGATTGTATGTATGTTTATGTATTTGTCTTGTTCTCTTCGAGTTTTTCATCTTTATATCCTTCCAAAAGCCCATGAGCTACCTGCAGTTTTTAAAAGTTTTTTATTTTCAGCGCAGATGTAATACATGATATTTGCTCAAGTAGTTGGTTAGCTGCACTCTTTTTCTGGACTTCTTTTCTTTTCATTACAAAATTTTCTTTATATCATAGAAAGCATTCTTCTTTTATTCACGTTCTACTCATAAAGTTTTAAGGTTTCTTCTTTTCTTGACTTTCTACTCTCTAAGTCATAGCTTGATTCACACGTTTGTCAAAAATAGAAAGCAGAATCTTCCTCAAAGGTGCAGCAATAACACACGCTGTAAGTTGACCCATGATGCATTGCAAAGCTCACTTAAGACAGCTGGTTATCAAAGTAATTTATTTTCTATTGTGTAAACATCTATTTTAGATCATTATCTCGATGAATGTTTTCAAACAAAGTGCTGTGTCGTCGCACAATCCAATACATCGACACACATGCTTTACATTAACGGGTCAGTTTAAAATCTCCTTACAAAGGCAAAATAAGATGTCTGCTTGTTTCTGGATGAACAACGTATGTGTTATTAAATGCGCATGCGCACACTGATTTGAGGTGGTTGGTTCTGAGATTTGATTGGTTCTCCTGTGCCGAACATCTCAGGCAGAGGGGATGAAGTAGAGATGAGTTGAACTTTATAGGAATAGCTCACGACGATGAGGTGGAAATCTTGTGGTTGGCTCAGAGCTCGTCACGTGACCTGGTTTATGTTCTGCGCTAGTTTTTCGGTGAACATGTGAATTTACAGTTTCTTGCCTACCCCGTAAGAGAACGGGGTGATTAGGAAATCTCGATGAATGTTTTCAAACAAAGTGCTGTGTCGTCGCACAATCCAATACATCGACACACATGCTTTACATTAACGGGTCATTTAAAATCTCCTTACAAAGGCAAAATAAGATGTCTGCTTGTTTCTGGATGAACAACGTATGTGTTGTTAAATGCGCATGCACACTGATTTGAGGTGGTTGGTTCTGAGATTTGATTGGTTCTCCTGTGCCGAACATCTCAGGCAGAGGGATGAAGTAGAGATGAGTTGAACTTTATAGGAACAGCTCACGACGATGAGGTGGAATTTCTTGTGGTTGGCTCAGAGCTCGTCACGTGACCTGGTTTATGTTCTGCGCTAGTTTTTTGGTGAACATGTGAATTTACAGTTTCTTGCCTACCCCATAAGAGAACGGTGTGATTAGGAATTTATATTTTAATAGTTGGATTTTAAAAAATCCTATAGAAAAAAAAGATTAGGTGATAACTTTTTCCCTCTTCTACCTTATGTATAAAAGGTACTTTGAGTAATTCCGATATTAGCTGTTGTTTTTCATGTGGTCGTTTGGTTAGTAAAGCCACATGGATGTATTGTAGGATCATGAATCTGTTCAAGGTAGTGATTCAAAAGGCTAACCTTTATGTCTCAATTTTCTGCTATAAGGGCACTATAATTTAAGGTGTTAGAAGTATGAAACATGCCAAATAAGTGCACAGTTCATTTTTAATGACTAATTGTAAACCATGGCCCACACAAATAGCCAAGTTATGTTAAGAAATTACACTTTGAATCAAATATAGACCCAAACGATAGCACAGTAGAACCCTTTTGCTTCCACCAAACTAGAACTGATTTGTGCAACAGGTGCGTGTGTATGAGAACGATGAGCTAATGAGAATATATGACCTGACAGAAGAAGTGCGAGATATGGCGGTCTCTACACAATTGCTATACACAGTTCGCGACAGAGACCTGGTGATCACAGAACTTCTTCCAGGTATGGGTGATTCAATCAAGAACTATCCATTGTATTTATAATTTATATATTATGTTATGACTCTTTAATTGTGGCTATATTTGAATTTTAAGCAAGTGTATGAAAATTACTACATTACTTCTTTAGTCGAGTATATATTGCTTTGAAATAATGTACGTTAAAGTTTACTTTAGTCCATTCATGGATTAAACAATATATAGGCTATTGGTGGAAGTCACATCAGCCCTACACAGTACACACCTATAGTACTAGTTTGTAATATTTGTTTGTTAGTGTGCCTATGTGTAAGGTGAAAGTGAACTTAAATACGTGATTAATTTAGTGATCAAAATAAAAACTGTAACTTATTTACATAGGTCCCAGTTACTGTGAGAATAAATACGTTTAGTTTGACAAATTTCGTTTGTGGTATAAAGTCTAGAATCTAGATCTGAACCATAAAAGGCATATTATGGGGGGGAAATCTAGGCCCATCCCTCAATTCTTGTACAAAACAAATTATTTTGAGAAATCAGTTGATTAGAAAATGCTGGGAACCACTACCTCAGTGCCGGACCAAGAAAACAAGCAGAAGCATACGCCATGCGCATGGTAAAGATTGTTTATTACCTTAGGAACTATTAGTATTATAATCGTGCAAGGCACTTGTATTTATTTTTTTTGCACCCTATTATGGTTACTGAAATTAATTTTTTATTCCAATGTAAGCCCTCCCACTGACTTGAACCTCAAATTGCATTTACAGAAAATATCAGGCAGGGTGCTTTAGATTTATTACTCAGGGGTGAAAACCAGTCTAAGGGTCAACATTACTGACTTCACTAACCAAAATACAAAAAAAACAACAAATGACCAAATACTACCAAATTACTGACAAATTCAATTACAGCCTATTAATACATTAGAGTTCTAAAAGTAAAACTGGGATTCATTAAAAACTGTTTTTATTATTATTTCTTAACCTCCACAATCCTCATAGCCAGCCATTGCACACCTTTTTATTGAAAATATAACAATTGATATTGCTTTCTCCACTCCTTCTAACATGAGCTGTGCCATGTTGAATCCCAGCATGTCCTTTTCTCAGTTGCCTCCTTAATACATTTGGTTGTAACGCTAAGCAACGTTTGAGCAATCATCCTCTTATCATTCTGTTCTTGTATCAGCTTTTTCAGTATTGCTTCATTCTCTTGAATAATATCATTTTCACTGTCTATTTCCTTCAATATTTCAAGCGACTTCTCCCTTTCATTCTTTTCACTCCTTTTCTTTAATGGCATGCTGTTCATTACATAATTTCTTGTAATGAACATGAGCTGCTCTTACCCTTTAGAAAAGCTCTTGTGTAGTATTAACATGATTTAACTTGTTTTCATATACACTATATATTCCTTGAGCAGCAGATGAGCATTCAAAGTTCTCGCTGACATGCTGACCCTTTCATCAGTCAAAATGCGTTCAGATTTTGAAACCCGTCTTTCTATGTCTGCACTACCATGTGATAGCGATAATGTTGTTTTTACCACCTTGGTAGCCAGTTGGTACCAAGGATCTACATGGTTTTGTTTTTTCAAAGAGCTGATTCCAGTATGTATCTATGCAGCAAGTTTCACTTACAGTTTCGTCTTCGAGTCCAAAAAGTTTCCAAATCATCTGCAATAATGCCCAGTGAACTATATATTGGGAGTGCTGCTGCTTCTTTTATTATATCCTTTTGTGTTAATTATTTAAATCGTGCTTATCCAAAGATGACTGAGGTAAGAGGTGTTGGCAGCCTGCTATGATTATTTTTTTTGCTCCTGTTAAAAACAGTAGCTTTTCCTTTTTAGAATGCTCAAGAAACATTTTCATTATTGGGCTATTTTGTCAGTAGACTAATAATTACTAGGTTAGTAAAAATTATAAAAAGAATGTTCTACCTTGGGTTGAACTGAAACAATTTATCTTACTGGGAAGTATTCGTGTTTTCCCCAAAATGCATTAACGAAAACAAAAAAATATCACAAATTGTAACACGAAAGCAAAAAAATACGAACTTTACAGACAATTTTTTCTAAACAGACAAATTACTGACCAAGATGAAAAAATATACTTTTACTGACTTTACTGACCAGTGTTCACCCTTGAATTGATATATAGCACTGGATTTTCTTATTTGAAAGTCTGGAAATGTATCACTGTGAAATTGAATTTTAGCTGAATCAGTGTTCGTATGGTCTAAGCCAGTGCTTTCCAAACTGGGTGTCGCGTAAAGGTATATGGTGTCGCGAGTCGACTGATAAATAAATAAATTATTTTGTCTATTTTAAAATGTTAGCTTGCATAATATGAGGTGCATGTCAGAAGTGCAGATCGGCTGTCTATATACAAAGTGCGGCAGAAATATATGACGGTTTTGCAAGTGTAATAACTTTTGTATTTTCGAACAAAAAATTGTTTATTTCTTGTCATTAAATTCAGCATATTGTGCCATTGTTATTTACACTGTGGAACCTTTTTTATAACACAAGTTAGGTATGGAGAATAACGTCTTGCAAATGTCCTCCATGTTCATTCACATTGCTCTGCACTTGGATTTGCATTTCCACCGGTACATAATAGTGCTTACTCAAGAGTTACAACCTAGTGATCATGTAACACGACTTGCGTTCGATACAACGATGTTGGAAACTTTGGCTGATGACGCTATCGTAATCATGTCTGATGAAGCCCATTTTCATCTCTCGGGTTTCGTTAGTAAACAGAACTGTCGGTATTGGTTTACAGCGAACCGTAGAGTAATTCATGAGTGTCCACTTCACTCACAACGAGTAACAGTATGGTGTGGGATGACACATCGTGGGGTCATTGGCCCGCATTTCTTCGAACAGGATGGTCAAAGTGCTACGGTGAATTCTGATCATTATATTTTGGCGTTAAGAAACTTCCTCAGACCTCAAATGCGAAGAATGCAATTGAACAAGCACCAAGTGTGGTTTCAGCAGGACAAGGCAACCTCTAATACATCACGGGTTTACATGGAAGTGCTTCAATACATGTTCCCGCAACGCCTAATTTCACTTCGTGGGGATATCCCATGGCCAGCGCAGTCACCCGATCTTTCAGCGTGTGACTAGTTGGTGTGGAGTTATCTGAAGTCGAAAGTTTTCATTGATAATCCTCGCCCTTTGGAAGAACTCAAGGTTTATATCGAACGTGAAATTAAGGCAATACCTATAAACATGCTTCGTGATGTCATGACTAACTTCAGAGCAAGATTTCTGCAATGTGTGAATGAAAATGGAGGACATTTGCAAGGCGTTATTTTCCATACCTAACTTGTGTTCTAAAAATAGTTTCATGGTGTAAATAAAAATGGCAAAATTTGCTGAATTTAATGACAAAATGTAAACAATATTTGTTTGAAAATAAAAAAAGTTATTACACTTGCAAAACTGTCATATATTTCTGCCACACACCCTGTATAATACATATTATTCTATGAGATCAGCTCAATCAGTCCTTGCGTTGCGGCAATGTGTGAATCAGTTGGTGCGCGTACATCGTTCGACTCTTCTATGAGATAATTTCATAAACATAAGGCCGTTAACAAGAACATCCCCTTAGTGAAAGGGGGAAGCGAGCAGATTTTTCCCCAGAAAAAAACTCCTCTACCTATAGTGTGCTCGGGACCAAACTATAGTGCTAACATATTTTATGGCGGTTTTTTCTGGGAAAAAATGGCCCGTTCAACGCTTCTAAGAATCCGGGTCCACTAATAGTGACGTTCTTGCATACGGCCCTAATCTCAGGGCTTAGTAGCGCCTGTGGCGCCGCACAGTCGAACGTAGCAGTGTAGATTGTTTCTGCGTTCATATTACTTTTATTATTGTGTGTAATTGTATAATAGTCCTAAACTTTCAGGAAATTTAAAGTGGTTATCACTAACAATTTTTCTAGTGTGGAACATGACTCTTTTTGTATCGTGGTAGTAATGGATAAATTTATTGTGAGAAAGATAACTATCGCTGATGTCAAAGATGATTCAACGGAAGATGAAAAAATACTATAAAAAATACATGTTGAAGCTTCAACAAGTAGGAAAGTGTGTTCATCCTCATCAGACATTGGCAACACCGAATTCACAAAATGAAGTATGTTTATATAGTAATGATTATTTGAAAATGGGTTTAACTTGGTCTGGCGAAAAGAGCAGTCCCATGCAAGAGTGTTTAGTTTACGGAGAAAACCTGTCTATTGCGAGTATGGTGCCAAATAAACTGTTGCGTCATTTTTCTACTAAACACAGCCCCTTAACAGAAAAATTTGTTAATTATTTTAAAGAGATGTTAAATAATAGATCAAAACAGAGTGCTTTATTTTCTAAGAGGTCCAAGACTTAAGAAAAAGCTCAGGAAGTAAGTTGCCTAGTATCTAAGATGATTCCGAAAGATTCACTTCTACACTCAGTTGACGAGAACACAGATATTCCAGCACGATGTGCTATCGTAAAATCTATATTTGGCACCGAATATGAAGCTGAAATTAAGAAGATTCATTTGGCTGATAATATATTTGGGCCAAGAATTCAGGATTTATCTGAAAATGTCGACAATTTAGGGAAAGATAAGGTTGGACAAAACAGGCATTTGTGCAATTCTGGTTGAAGAATCAACTGATTCAAGTGGACGTGCTCAACTCCTGGTTTGCATACGTTTTATTTATCAAGAAAAATTATTGAACAGTATTTATGTTTCTCGGAAATGTCCTCTTACTACAAGAGGAAAAGATATTTTTAAAGTTTTAAATGAATACACGGAGAAAAATAATGTATCTTTGTTGAAATGTGTTGGAATATGTACAAATGGTTGTCCTTCAATAAAAGGGGCTACAAAAGGCTTTATTTCATTGGTAAAAAGACAAAATGGGAAAATAGTTACCACACGTTGTTTTCTACACACGGAAATCCTGTTTATAAAAACTGTTGGTAAAGATTTAAAGACAGTTTTAAACAAAGTCATAGAGATGGTAAATTTAATTAAAAGTAGACCTCTTAATTTTAAGTCGTGTTTATGAGCTCAGAGATGCAATGTTGGAGTTATTTGAGCGCGGAAATAAAAATGAGCTTATAGATCTGCTTAGAAATAAACTATGGTGAAAAAAATTAGCTTTTCTGTGCAATATATATGAGCTATTGAACAAAATCAATTCCGGTCTGCAAGGAAGGGATGAGTACATTTTGACAGTATCAGACATGTAACGAGGATGGCTATAAAATATTACCAAACACGTTCAACTGTGATTTGAATAAATAAATAACAGACATGATTTAAAACTATTTGACATTACTCGGAGATAAT
>CABFOV010002178.1:16415-42145 GCA_902141375.1 Timema poppense
TACAGTAGCCCCATGGCTTCTTTGGTGCTGACTGACAGCTCACAGCTGAAAGCTGACAG
The DNA here is from genome assembly GCA_902141375.1 of Timema poppense. NCBI lineage: Eukaryota > Metazoa > Arthropoda > Insecta > Phasmatodea > Timematidae > Timema > Timema poppense. The sequence goes on from CABFOV010002178.1 coordinate 16,475, forward strand.
CTTTGAAAAGCTACCAGACCAAATTATGTATCCCTACGCCGAACCATATGATCTGCAAAAACATATGTTTAGCAGCTGTCACTTCTGACAGTCAAAATTTAGGTATATTTCTAAATGTCGACTGTCAGAAGTCAGCTGTGAGCTGTCAGTCAGCACCAAAGAAGCCATGAGACTACTGTACTACAGTTTGGGAACCGCTGGATTATAAGAAGTGCACCCACACTAAAGTGAAGAGAGGGGTTGAGAAATACAAAGTGCTGCGCCATATGTTATATCATCCAGTCAAGATTATAGCCTCTTAGCCCCCAAATATATTATAAGCTCTACGACCTTAACTCTATGACCATCAATGTGGGTATAAGAAGGTCTCAGTAAATTGATTGGAAACCCTGAGTTTTAACGTGAAGAGATGAGGGTTTGGATTTTGGCAAGATGTGAATGTAATGCTTTTCCGATAATGTCGTGCTTTAATCTTATCTTCTTGTGAATGTTTATGCAGTTTTATTAAATTCCGCAGTTATCACTCTGTCCCCCTAAGATAGATTGTTTTTTTTAAGTTCTCGATTGGCCAGATCTGCGATTAGATGACTGTGTACAAGATAAGGAGATGATGCTACTTATTAGCAAACTGGACCTGGAGACGAGAAAGAAATGTGTGTAGTGCCGCTTAAACATGACTCTGTATGGAGGTAGAAGCCTGGACCCTGAGGAAAAAGAAGAATATTTGGAAACCTGTGAACTATATTGATAGAAGACAAAAAGAGTATGACGTCGACCGATTGGGTGATATCTATCATCGGAACATGGAAAGAACCTCCACGGAAAGGATGTACGATTAGTACATTCGGGAGTCCCTTGGGCAACGATACATTAGTACTGGCTAATATCTCCATAAACTGAGCCACGCCGTAGTCATATATCGTTGCCCAGGGAACCCTCGAATGTACTAATAGTACATTATTTCCATGAAGGATCTTTCCATGCCCTGATGTGATGAGGGTGATGGTGAATATGAGGAAGATATTGAGTATGAGGGTGTGGAACCAGTTGAAACACTTAAACCTAACTTAAGCCTAATTAACCAAACCCTGGTGACAGTTGGTGTGATTACCCTTTCGGAAAAAAATACCCAAGTTGTCAGCCGGGAATCGAACCCGGGAGCCCTAAGCTCGTAGCCAACTGCACTGACCACTACACCAAGAGGCCTCATAATAGAGAAAATGAAGGGGGCCGATCGGATGACTAATGAAGAGGCTCTAAGCTGAATAATAAGAAAGAGAACTTTTTTTTTCAGGTGATTATAAGAAGAAAGGCGCACCCTATGGGTCACATTATGAAACATAAATAGTTTATTGAGTGACAGGGTGACCTGGTGGTCTAGGAGTTAAGGTGTCGGACTTCTGTGCTGGGGGTCCGGGGTTCAATCCTCGGTCCCGGCACATATTTATCCGATTACCAAACCCTTCCTTCACCTCTGACAAGACGTGTATTAATCACGACTTGTGAATGTGGGGAATGACAGGCTTCCACGGTGGTTCAATCCTTCATTTCATCTCACAATCCCCCTACCATTACACATTAGCGTAAGTGCGTATAACCCGAACGGGTAGTAAGACGTGGTGTTAATAATTATAATATTGAGTGACGTTATAGAAAGTAATGTGAAAGGATGAGAATAAATAAAGGTATCAATTTGGATAGGGCAAAGGACCAGTCTAAAGACAAAACACCTCATAATAATAATAATAGTAATAATAATATAAGCTACAATTGCTAGAGATTTAAAGGTTTATTTCATTTTCTAGAGGTCAAATTTAACATATAAATTGACTTGAAGATGGAATATACATTCATTATTATTCTAAAAGCTCAATTGTAACATAGCAACTAATTACTTATATTTGTTGTTAAAAAAATACAATATAACTTTTAGCAGCCATATTGTTTAGTTTTTATGTTTCACTAAAAAGCGTCGCATCTCAATATTTCTAGTTAGAGAATATCAAAAAGGATGATACGTATACAAACAAAATATACTTTGAAAAACAACAAATACCCATTAAATTGGATATTACAACATGTTAGTTATGAAAGAGAAGCAGTTTTAATGAGGTATTTTCATGCTTCTCTGTGTAGAAACATTCGTCTGCCGTCTCTGTCTCTACGTTTTGGAGTCTTTCTCTTTACGAGAGAAGGTCATCCCGTGACATATAATGACCTACTAATTAACTCCACATTGCTCAGTCGTCGAACCTTTTGCGCCAAAGTCGCACCCCTCCCCTCCCCTTCCTCTCCTCTCTTTGTAACAAACCCTTTACATGTCCTCACTCGCACAGACACTAAAAAACATACACGAAATGACTTCACCATATCTGTTTGACGATATGACTGTATTACGTCGATGGGATGAAAAGGGGAATTATTTGGAATGGAATGTTGACTTAACTTTGTAGATGAGAATTGGATAGCTTTGTATAGAGTGAATTCCACGAGTAGTGGTGTATTTTTATAAGCATAGAAATCACTACAGCAAACAAAAATAAACCTTTAAGTGTACCAATTTCAAGTACAGAAGGTAAATTTGTATATTCTCGCTGTTTGCGAATGTACGGCTTCTATTTTAATATTGATTTATTTTTCAAAGCCAGAGTTGTATAGATGTTATATCTGTAGAACCAATTTTGAAATGATTGGTACTACCTCGGCGCAGTCTAATGATAATAATTTAAAATACAGAATTAAACAATCATCAGGGAAGTCTTGAACAAATAAAATGGTTCAAATAGTAAAAAAATATATATATAGTATCGTGTATCACACATACTTTCTCTATTATTTATCTTAAAATGGAGATATTTTCTTAAAACTTATAAGCTTTGTTAAAAAAGATAGTAGACGTTGTTGCAGAACATGATGGGGAAAAAAGAGCATTACATTCCACCAAAGAGCATAGATAAAATTATATACACTTTTATAGAAATGATGAGAAAAGAGGATCATTTTTGTACACCAAAATGCATATAGTGCGTTCTGTTAGGACCATTTCACGTGGGTGTTTCCTTGTCGCGCATACCTACTAGCGCGCGTCAGGTCCACCCCACGTTTTGATTATTGAGTCTTTTCTCACGAACAATTTCTACAGTATGGTTTGCCGACGTATAGAGTGAATCACCAAATATTTAAAGAAAAATTAGAAGCTCCAACACAGCGCATTCAGTAGCATGTTAATGTACACCGAAGTATAAAAAAAAGAAAGAAAATAATAAGGATTGGTTTCACCCACTAAACAGTGTGCGATCGACTGAGCATGCGTTTCACTTGCTATTTGATAAATTAAGCCAGCATCCACATACATTTTTCAATTATTTTTGAATATCTATCTCATCATTTGACGAGATTTTTATTACCATAAGCCCAGAAATTTCAAGAAGGGTTAGTGATAACAACATTAGAGCAGCTGTTACTACAGCTGAAAACTCCCGGCTTCCAGCCACCAAGGGATGGGGCGAGGAGCAAGGGGACAAACACGGCTTTGCACCAAAAGAGCAAAGTTACAACCGAAAACGCGCGGTAGCAACCGTCCATGTGAAAGGTTTCCTTATATTTCTTTGATATTGAGCAATGTCTCCACCGCCAACCGCCGAGAAAACGTCGAGGAAAGAGAGTTGGAATCAAGCCGTCATGCATCAGACCGATCGCGCGTTGACCGTGTGAAAGCTCCAACTTAGACCCATGTATCTTGACCAATCGTACGTTGGCCGTGTGAAATATCCAACTTGGACCCATGTATCTTGACCAATCACGCGTTGACCTTGTGAAAGATCCAGCTTCGACCCATGTATCTTGACCAATCATACGTTGTCCGTGTGAAATATCGAACTTGGACCCATGTATCTTGACCAATCGTACGTTGTTCGTATGAGATATCCAACTTGGACCCATGTATCTTGACCAATCACGCGTTGACTTTGTGAAAGATCCAGCTTCGACCCATGTATCTTGACCGATCGCACGTTGTCCGTGTGAGAGTTCCAACTTGGACCCATGTATCTTGACCAATCGCACGTTGTCCGTGTGAGAGTTCCAACATTGGACCCATGTATCTTGACCAATCGCACGTTGTCCGTGTGAAAGTTCCAACTTGGACCCATGTATCTTGACCAATCATACGTTGTCCGTGTGAAATATCGAACTTGGACCCATGTATCTTGACCAATCGCACGTTGTCCGTGTGAGAGTTCCAACTTGGACCCACGTATCTTGACCAAACGCGCGGTAGACCTGACGTGACGGATGGAGACACGCGCGTGGGACAAGGAAACGCTCGCTTGAAACGACACTTAGGCCTTTGATATTTAGTATTTGGATACCAGCATGAAATTTGGTAGAAAATATCTCTACTATGACCTTGTTTAAAAACCATCGGGGCACGACTAATATCACCCTCTGGGGGGAGGGGAGGGGATAAAAGTTAATCTGAAAACTTTTATTTTTTGCTTTGTTTCGAAAATCGAACGTTTTATCAAAATACGTCTTTAACAAAATAATATGTATCATACAATTATCTACAATAAAGGATAAAATCCTGTTTCGGATATGATGAGTCTTTAGGCCAAAATATTTATTTGTAATACTTTAAATGTTAACTTTTATCAAAATCTCAATTTTGATTTTTTTTAAACTCACAATACTGCTTTCTTTGAGGGTTCGAGAGAAAGTAAATATTTGTTTGGTTATGTTGTTATTTATTTTTTACTATAGCGTCTCCCTAATCTTTCGGGTTATTCGAATATGTATTAGTTTCTAGAGAGTATTACGGATTATAAAAGTTGAATTTTAAAGGGAGTCTACCCTCATTTTAGTAGATGGCGAGTCGATATTTTATCCGCATTTTCTAAGATGGAAAGTAGAAAACCATTTAGTAAAAACTATCCTAATTACACCCGACTGGGATTCGAACCCAATATTTACAACCTTTTCAGTCCAGACTATTGCGGGTGTGACACCTTAGGATAGAATATGGTTTATATAACACTGTTAAAGTCATATTAACATTTTGAATTATCTAAAAAAATATTGTTCATCGTTGCTAAAGTACAAAAAATACTCATAAAAACGATAAATGATGAAGTTAGTTTGGACTATTTTAGCTGTTCAAAACTTTATGATTGAGTGTTTAATATCAGTTAGTTAAATTATAACCAAACTACTGTATTATGTTTCAAATAGGCTATCAAAGGTATAAAGTTGTGCTTTGGAAGGAAAGAGATGCAAAATAAAAGTTGTAATATTTATTAAGATAAATTCGTTAGCTAAACATATATTCCCTGTAATCGTATCAAGAACTCCATTTAAATACTGGGGATCACTCGAAAGCCTAAGACTAGCTCTCATTGAAAGTGAAATGTTAATCTAGTACAAGTTAGCCAACTTGAAAGAGATTTATTGACCCAATAGGTTGTGAAATTAATTAAAACTATCCTACTTGGAGTTTACAAAGAGGAACTTAAGGAGAAGTAAACTTTATAGCCCTCATACACTAGCTTCCCCTCCCACTTTCCCCCCCACCCATCCTCAAATGCCAACCCACCCTCTAAACTCATTCTCCAAGAGTTTAGAAGTCACCTTAGAAAAAAAAGTTTTACTGTATCAACAGGAAGTTGAAATATTGATTCTTTGACGTTGCATGTTAAGAAGCTCTTTAGCTTTATGAATTATGAACTTTAGAATAATCACTAGAGGGACTTTGTATACATTTTCTTCATTGCCTTGTATAAGGTTTCCGTTGTAGCTTAGGACTATAGGATGACAAAATAAATATTATCTATCTTCCAACCCCTCTCCCCCTTTTAAAAGACTAAGTGAACATTTTATACACCACCCCATGAATTGATCATTTCAATTCGACAAGATTGTATTTGTGGTATTATATTATGTCATGTGACCTGGCAGTCTAGGGTTAAGGTGTCAGACTTCTATGCTGGCGTCCGGGGTTCAATCCTCGGTCGCGGCAAAGATTTATCTGACTACCAATCCCTTCCTTCACCTCTGACAAGACATCTTGTGAATGTGGGGAATGCCAGGCCTCCACCGTGGTTCGGATTCCACGTTAAACTGTAGGTCCTCCATTTCATCTCACAATCACCCTACCATTACACATTAGAGTAAGTGCGTATAACCCGAACGGGTAGTAATACGTGGTACTAATAATAATAATAATAATAATAATAATAATAATATATTATATTATGTCAAATAGAGGTAGATATTTGTTACATATAATAACAATTTTTGCATATTATAAGATATTAATAAATCACAACGAACTCGTATTTTACACTAAAATAAAAATTTTGTTCTTAACAAGATCTGGCACATCTATGAATGGGGTTTAGATGTCGGGAATGACCAATATTTGTCCTCACTTGTAAATTAGATATAAATTGCGATACTTTCATGCTCTCCCTTGTAAACAAGCAATACTCTCCTCTACTTTAGTGTCATCCCCTCTAGAAAAAAATAACCCCTCTATATTACACTACTTTATTGTCATTCCTTGTAATTAAGATATAAATTCCACTACTCTCAAATCTTCCCTTGTAAGTAAGCTGTTTAGTTCACTTCTTGCTTTTCCTTCATTGTGAAGGAACTATCCACTACTGGTTTTCTCTCCCTTATAAGCGATTTATTAATTACACCACTTCCATGCCCTCCCTTGTAAGTAGGAATATATGGGTGTATTACACTCCTACCATGTTTTTCATTGTAAGAATGCTAAACATACCATTACTTGCTTTTACCCCTTTGTAGGTGTGATATAAATTCCACTACGCTTATGTCCTCCCGTTTAAACTAGATATGTAAAGTTAACAGGCTGTGTGATCTCCATTCCATGATTTTGGATATCGATTTACACTAATCGAAAGTTTTTGTTTGCCATCATGATAAAAGTAGAATTATTTAAATGTAAAAAGAAAAAAATTCTCACATGCAGCATTTAGACATTTACTACTCATTATGTGATGGTAAAAAAAACATGTCACTTATTTAGTTTGCCTATTTTTAATTTGATAGTCAAAATGTTAATGAAAGACAACTCTACGTTCTCGATATTAGTAAAACGCTGATTCAATTATATCGAATCATTTAGACACAATTATTACTTTTATAGCTCTCTTTTAGGTGACCAGGTGGTATAGGGGTAAGGTGTCAGACTTCTGTTCTGGGGATCCGGGGTTCAATCCTCGGTCCCGGAACAGATCTATCTGATTGCCAAACACTTCCTTCACCTATGACAAGACGTGTATTAATCACAACTTGAGAATGTGGGGAATGCCAGGCCTCCACCGTGGTTCGGATCCCACGTTAAACTGTAAGGTCCTCCATTTTATCTCACAATCACACTACCATTACACATTAGCGAAAGTGTGTATAGCCCGAACGGGTAGTAAGATGTGATAATAATAATAATAATGCGAAAAAGTAGATACACCTATAAAACTTACGAAAAATGATCTTATCAACCGACTTACTGATAAGCATGTCTTCTCACGTGAAAACCACTTCCTCACCCCTCCGCATATAAACCTCCTGAACTAACTTTAAAATATACCAAGCCACTGAGGTATTTTAACATATTCATGTAAATCTATTATGCATGTTTATAGTTTTTTTTAAAGTGAATTTTGAAGGAAAGTTACGGAATAAAGGTCATTGGCCCATTAAATTTAATTCCCACCAATTTGACCCTCTTTAAGTAAGTTTACACATCCCTGTTTTTTTTTCATTCAACTACCGATGTGAGTGAATATTTTAAAGGCTTCACTAAGGACAACTTGAATTATACTAAGATATATTGATCGTTATGATGGTGCCCTACGTTGGTATTTTTAGGTTTATATGTATTTTCTTAGACCAAACCAAACCACGATTTTAGTGTAAAAAGCGAATAAAACATGAGAAATAATAACGTGTTTATTTTAATTGCTGTTAAGATTGTCTTAAAAGATGTAAAACCACTAAGTGCTTGCTTCTTTACATAAAATTCTGTAACATATATATAAAGTAACATAACAAAACCCATTGAATACCAGAACCTTGATATAATGGAATTATAAATTACTACAGATGGTATCTACGAAGAGTAGAACCATTTACACCTTCATAAAATTTCTGAAGGGGGTTGGATGTTTGCTTAAAACAAAGTCCCTCTAAAATAATTCCACACTACGCTAGGACCTCAAATGCCAATTTATTTGATGAAGACCTATTTTAATTTTAACTTTTTTTTATTTACGAATAAGTGTTGCGTATTCTTTTGAGTCTATTGCCGCCTAAAAACAACCATTAGCATGGCTAAGAGATTATTTTAAAGTCTCACCTGGTATCTATTTAATTTTGTTTTTTGTAACTTTCTAGACCTACTCTGCTGTTCAAAACAATAAAAAATAGTATGCATTTTAAGCTGCCAACAGGTGACTCTATAAAGTAGTATATTATTATTATTATTATTATTATTATTAGCACCGCGTCTTACTACCCGTTCGGGTTATACGCACTTACGCTAATGTGTAATGTTAGGGTGATTGTGAGATGAAATGAAGGACCTACAGTTTAACGTGGAATCCGAACCACGGTGGAGGCCTGGCATTCCTCACATTCACAAGATGTCTTGTCAGAGGTTATAAAGTAGTATAGACACTGTTTTTATTCAACGGGTAAAGTCAAAATATCATTATTAAAATCTGGTTGGAAAATTACTGTAATGTGATCTAGGGAATTTGCATTTTGTACATGCTATGAAATTATATCATAAGAAAAGATTTTAATTTCTTATTTTACTAAAATAAGCTATGAGAAAATATTACTGTAGGTTGAGTACAGTACATTAAATTATATATTTATCATTATATGATCAAATTTGTTAATATTATTCTTATCTTTGATCTACATCTATCAGTTATTTTGTCAATACAAATAATGAATCATTTAAATATCGAGCATCTAAAGCTCTGATAATATTAACTTAAGTGTTACATAATTTATTTATCTATTTATTTTGAAAACATGATTATTTTTTAAGCATGCAACATTATTTACTTATTACTAGTAAATAAATTTAAAGCCTTAACCATAGATCTCCTTTAAACTACAATATTTTGGTTTTTAAAACCGTAAAAAAAAGTATTGTGTCTTACTACCCATTCAGGTTATACGCGTATGTACTAATTACACCAATGATTTTAGGGAAAAGAAAGTATATATTTAAATGAAGTTTACCTGCATTTTTAATAAAGAATAGTGTAAAACAATTTTTGAAAAACCACCCTCAGTACACCCGACTAAGATTATAATCTCAATATCCTCATCGGCAGTCTAGTCTGACATAAATGTAGCGCGTTAGACCATGCGGCCACTGAAGAGGATAAGCGGTCAAAATTAATTACTTAATTCAAATATTGATGGTTAAAACTATAGATAATACGAGCATTATTCCATTAAAAATACAAACTACCAAAACTATGATTTAAAAAAATTGTTCTTGTTAAATACATTATATAAATAGAATTTGTGATTGTTTTTAGATATTTTATTACTTGACAGGCTCTTTGCTATTTGCAACAACTATTGTTTTCACGAACTTCCACCTGATTAATCATAATAGTTTTGTTGCATTACACAAGTGGTATTCATTCATATCCAAATACACCTATTTATTTGACTAAATATATTCATTTTACTTACCCCAAATCAGTGTGTCTAGTTATTATGAACTCTCTTAGCATCAAACGTGTAATAACACAGAAACACTCGTGTACGCCTGTATTTCTTGGCGTAACTAGCTAGCTAGTGCTTCTGTTGTTGCCAAATACAATCAACCACCATCCTTCATATTATCCCCCCTCCCCCTCCTTCCTTCACCAACCCTAACATGTTGCTGGGGGCAAGATCTTAACAAGTACACTCGTAGACAGAGAAATGTCGACAACCCCTCTCTTTGAGAGGGAGTATAAAGGGGTTGGAAAATTACAGAGTCTAAAATACACTAAGACTTCGATAATCCGGATTTAATTGGGGGAAGGGAGGAAGATGAAATGGATTAACTAAATTCCAGATTAGTTAAAATATCCGATAATCTACAAAGCTTAAAATATATATTATATTGTACTCTTCGTTAACCATAAAAGGAACAAGCCTACCTTGCATTGTACCACCATGCTGTAGTTTATAAAATAGTAGTCTATTAGTTAGACCCCAGTTTTGATGTAGATAGTACCATTTCTGTGGTAAAAACGTGTAAGGTGTTATTTTACTCAGATTTTTGTGTGTAGTTTACAAACATGGCAACCTGGAAATCAAACTTAGTAGCTTTCTCATCTTTTTTGCTAAAAAGCGTTGAAAAAATGCACTTTTTTTTGTTTTTATTAATCTCCCTTAACAAGCTTAAATTTTAAAACATATATATTCGTACAAAATTTTTTTAGCTATAAATTATCTACAGAAGAGTCTCCGTTCATTTTTAAGGTTGAATATGAGTACTGCCACTAGCCAAACTATAATGGAAACATGTTGACAAATGTCAGGCTGTCAGTTCACGAGTGGCGAGTGCTACCAACTTAATTACGCTTGTGTACATATCAGATGGCAGCACCTGTCATTTGCTACGCTAGAAAACAACGTTCAAAGCTCAACCCTATATCCAAGCTAGAGCTAGCACCATAAAATTAAGGTTTTAAAAAGGTTGACATATTGGGGGTGCTAAGCATCCCTGAACATATTTTTGGGAGTGCTTAATATGCAAAACTCCCCCACAGTATGCACCTATGATGGCAATGTATACATTGTCATCATACCATTCATGTTAGTATGGTGTGGGAGCCATCTGAAAGCATGTTAGAGATCTTCTCCATATGGAGGCCTGATAGTTGGCTCTACTCACATGGAAGCGTAATATTGAATGACAAGGAAATAAAAGCTTTGGCAGAATTTTGCCTCCTTTACAGCAGTAAAAATCATACTTCAGTTTATTTACGTCCTCAGTTTTTTCCCCGCCATACATTTGACACATAAACTTCTCCAGGCTGACATGTATGGGCTCACTCACCATCCATTCTTCTCGAAGGGCTTTGAACAAGTCAATGTAGTGTGCAGCAGTGCTGATTAGTTTGAATGAAATCCTCTTTCCTTTGCCGTAACATGCTGAAACACTGTCACAGCTTGTGAAGCTATGAAATCCAATCAGAGCTTTCATGAAGTCATCAATGTTGAAGCCGTTTGATAGTTTATGGTTGTTCTTGCTCACAAGGCTTTGAAGGTAGACAATCCGATCTTTTCCTTGCCTACCCATTCTCACATAAATTTGGCATTTAATATTGTTGAATTAAGTCTAGCAGAATGATTAGGACCTCTGCATCATCTGCATGCTCAACAACTACAGGGATGTTGCTTTCTCCAACCATTGCGGTATGTAAGACTAGTCTTGTGTCAGACTATTCATTGTCACAAGCAAGCTCAGTAAACTCTGTCACTTCAACAGACATTACTTCCCAGCACTTGTCTTCATTAGCGATTAACATGACTCAACTCTGTAGTTTGACACAAATCAATTAGAAACTTAATTAGGTTGGGCTTGTTTGCACTAGCTGTGAAGAACTGTGGCCAAGACTTAACTTTGAAGCCTCCATTGATATTCGCATACAATGCAGGTGTAGTATTATCTTGTTGGTGAGCTCTCGCGAAGTTTTTAACCGAGTTAGTTTTGTACAGATCAAAAACTCCAGCGATTCTGTTTCCTGAGCTTTGGAGTTACTTTAGGAAGAATGTCTCACCAATAGAAACCGTGCAATGTTTTGTGGATATCAGTAATCATTACATATAATCATTATTAAATTCCATTTATTATTCTCGAAAATTGAGTTCGGTGGATTTTAAGCATATTAACTTTGCATGATTCATTTAAGACCCTGAATAGCGGAGTATTATTCGGGTTTGGCCCTCTTCAGAGCTTTTATCGTTGGTTCAACTTTAAAAATGAGCTTAACCTTTTTTTTAAAAGAATTTATAGCTAAACAAATTGTGTACGAATATATATTTTTCATGATTAATAAGGGAAAATGTTTAGTCAAGAGAGATAAAAACAAAAAAGTGCGTTTTTTCAAAGTTTTTTTTAGCAAAAAATACGAGAAAGCTTCCAATTTTGATTTCCGGGTTGCCATATTCGTAAACTACACACAAAAAAACTTAGTAAAGCTACACCTCACACGTCTTTACCGCAGAAATGATAGAATTTTTTCACCTAACTGATAGACTATATGTTATATGTACGGTATATGTATACATTGTTTACCCTAAAATGTAACCATCTTACCTTGACAGTATAAATGGCTTCGCATAATTTTACCACGAAAATGCTTTTAAATTTCATTTAAATTAGCCTTTCTAGTTATTATCTTATCAAGGTAGTTAGATTCGGATAGTAATAAAAGGATATGAAACACCAAATAAAAAATAATTGTGATAACTTTTAACTACCATCCTTTACTTCCTTGGATTAAGGAGAGAGTTTAGTGAACGTTTGTTAAGGGCATTTTTTTTGTAGTTTTGATATCAAAATCATTTTCTGGTCAAAATTAATAGAATATTGTTCCAGTAGAATCATAATAGTTTATTTTCTTTACATGGTGGGTGATATCTCTCAAGGGCGTCATGGAATTTAATGAAAACTTTTTCTCATCATTTAAAAAATTTCTCATATAATGCCACTATGCTCATGACAGATATTCAACAACTGGGGATATCAACACGTGAAGAAAATTAAACTCTGTGTTTCTACTGGAGAAATATTTTATTTATTTTTCTATAAAAGTTGCAACAAAAAATGCCCCCTGATCTCCCACCTTTATTCCCCAATTAATAAGTGCAAGTATAGCTCAAATTGACCCACTTATAATAATTCATGAAAATGATCGAAAGCTTTTATATATAATCAAATTAATAACTCCAATAATTTTCCACTTGATGCGTTGGTGTTTCCTTCCTGTTTATCCCATAAACACAAACTTTCTACTTTTCCCCAGAAATTTGAAACTTTATTTTTGTATCAAGTGTCGGTGTTATACTTCAATTCATGTATAGAATTCACTTTCATAATAGACGACAAATGCTTGACCGTTAATCAGTGATCTATCAGATGTTTTTTCTTTTTTATTAAGATAAAAAGCAATTTTTCACACAATATTTGGTAAACAAATCTAGACATATTTTGAGGATCAATCTCTGATGAGTGAAGAGTTAATATTGGGCACACCAACCTTGCTTGCTAGATTTTCCTAATAACGACCAATTTTATAAATGTCATGATCAGAGTCCTCAAGTTGATGACAGTGCATATTTTTTCTGTAAAGTCGATCGCAAGTGTAACATGTATATAAAAAAACACAATTTATGACACCCTAGTATTGCAAAAAATATTTATAGTGCATAGCCTTGCATATTTGAAGAATACTACATTTCATAAAATCGTAACTTGTAACGGATAATTTTTAATGCACAAATTCTTTATTTCCATTTAATTTGAGCCTTAGTTTTCTCGTGTAATTGTGAGTATGGCCTGACATGAAACAATGAGTATGGCCCAATGTTTTTTGACGGTGAAAGTGACTTTTTAGAAGATATTGAAGAGGACATATCGCCAGTTTTTATGTGGATCTCCTTTGTATTTAGGTGCATCTTCTTTGGTTTGGAGGGCTTTTTTTAGAACTTTTAAACACACTTTTTAAGTGGATTTTGTGATTTTAAGGGCATCACCATATGGACTCTGGTGATTATGTATATCTACAATGCTTATAGGTATATGAATCAAGCAGCATTTTATATTAAATCATTCAAATTCCTTATGCCGTAAGTTTGATATTCTTGTTTTAGACCCGTGGTATTTAACTCTTTTTTTTCACGTACCCCCAAATATAATTTCTCTTCAACTTTGTACCCTAAAGTAATTGTTGCATAGTCTAAGTTATAAATGTTTTCTAATATACATATAAAATAAATTACATTAAAAATATAATCTGTTAAAAATCAGTTTTAAATAATAAATTTAGATGTTTATATGTTTTTGTTTTTTCAATTTTACGTACCCCCTAAGATGTATTCTTGTTCACCCGAGGGTACGTATATATCAAGTTGAAAACCATTCTTTTAAGCAATCAAAACATGTTCATTTAATAATCGTCACCAGTTGGTTAATTTTCATGTGATCAGAGTGTACTTAACACATCTCCCCTCACATGTATGTGCAAGTGCGATGGTAAACATCTAGTCACACACACACAAACACACACTACGCTCTTTATCAAATAACACAGCCAGTTATGACGTCACAGAGAGACCCTTAATACACTACCGCACCTAAATACAGTCCGCCTTCATATCTCACGTACAACCCCCTCCTCTTCCACTCCTACCCCATCTTCCCCTCTCCTTTTAAAGAGGGGAAACTATTATTATTATTATTATTATTAGCACCACGTATTACTACCCGTTCGGGCTATACGCTCTTACGCTAATGTGTAATGGTAGGGCGATTGTGAGATGAAATGGAGGACCTACAGCTTAAAACGTGGAATCCGAACCACGGTGGGGGGCCTGGCATTCCTCACATTCACAAGATGTCTTGAGAGGGGAAACTAGATTTTGAAGAGGGTATATAAAATAGAGTAACCTATTTTTCTTAGAGTGAATATATTTAGTATAGTAACACCCCGCGAGAATCCAGTAGTCCAAAATAATTACGGATAATCCAAACTTATGAAAGGGCGTGAGGGAAACAACAAAGTAAAATTAAATATATTTTATCGGTAACAAACTCGGTGTTAAAAGAGAATAGTAAGAAACTAGTGACAAATTAATGATAAATATTTACATATTTTAGTCAATAGAATGTGTTTTCCTGTAATTTTTGTTCATCACCACGTCTTACTACCTGTTCAGGTTATACGCCTTTGTGATAATAATTACTCTAATGTGGTGGGAATGAGGAAGGAAGAATTTTAAAGGTAACCTAGTAATCATTTGCGTGGAATGAGGGTGGGAAACCATCTAGAAAAAACTACCCTCGGTAGACTTCACACTCATTTGAACCCCGATCTCCCTGTAACCAGCAGAACAGACTAAAGCGAAAGTGGCGTATTAGACCAATCAGCCACTGATGCTGGTATTTCCTGTAAATTAATTAAAATTTCATAGAACTCATTCAACTGTCATTTAAGATTTGTGAAAATACTCTCTCGAGATATTTAGATTATTCCAAATTTTCACTAGTTTAAATAAGATTCGGTTCAAATTAATTTGGATTAACGAGATTTTACTTTAATTAAAGCTAAACTTATCCCACACCAGTGACCACGTGTTTTAAGAAAAAATAATTGCAATAGAATGAATTGACGATAACAGTGAAACCAAGGTTCAAGCAAAGACTCCAATTTATTTTCCCACTTTTCCTCTACCCAAATGCTAGTACACTTTATATAAAATTAACCTACCTCACACTTAAACCATTTGCTTAGTAAGTAAATAAGAATATAACCTGAACGTGTAAAAAAATGTGTTACTAAAAAACATACATATGAGGTGTACACAAATAAATATTTATACTATTTTAAAGACAATTAATTTTTAAGGTGGGAGTGAAGAAGAAACGAGGAAAGGACATAGTTTTTAAAGTTTTTATTGCAAAATATATTTTCTTCAAAATAAATAAAATATTGCTCCAGTATAAATACAGAGTTAAATTTTCTTCACTTGGTGATATCAACAGTTGTTGAATATCTGTCAAGGGTGTCCTGAAATTTAATGACAGCTTTTTATCTTTATTTAAATAGTTTATCAAAAAACGTCGCTTTTCTCAGGAAAGATATTCATCAACGACTTATATCACGAAATGAATGAAACTAAACTTATTTTGTACTGTTTATTCATTTTAGCAACAAAAAAAAAAAATCCGTAAAAATTGCAAAAACACTGGAGGTAAAATTATATAATTCTTAATCATATATAAGTTCTGTATTTTTTACAACCTAATAATTGACTTTATCATCTTTTATGTTACACAATTTTATTATTTAGAGTTAGTTTGATATTTTAAAAAATAACTTTATTTGTTAATTTTATTGTGTCAGAAATGTTCAATGTAAATATAGATTTTAAATGTATATTTTATGAAATTTCTATTTATGACTGTATTGATTGTAGGGACAAAACCGACTATTAGACAATAATATTTCAGGCCAATGTAGAGGGTCAGATAATCCAAACTTATGACGTACCCAGGTAAAGTGGATCCTGGCTTCCTTAATTTATTGGTTTTGCTGGAAGGGGATCAGACATGGCTGCTTGCTATCACTCACAAAATAACCCCCAATCTCCCACCAATATTAAATTTCCTGCCAAGATATTCTAGAGTCAAAAATATTCGTAGTTCTCACCGTCGAATGATCTTAATGTGTAAGTTTTTAACACATTTATTAAATCACCCTACATCTTAAAAGCTATTTTTTTTATTAAAACAAACACATCTGGTCTATCAGCAGTCGACTTTCCCATAATACATATTTGGCTCAAACGATGATGAAACCTAATACACCCGATCCGGCAGACCGGTGGACAAGTGGTCTAAGACGTCACACTCAGAATAGATTGGACTGCCGATGAATTGCAAATTGTGGTTTGAATCTCAGTCGGATAGATTAAAGGTTGATTTTTTTAAATGTTTTTCCACCCTTCCTTACTCCATGGAAAAAGGGGTACACTTCCTCTAAATTTAATTTAAAATTTCTCCTCTCTAGCTCATAAGCATAATTAGTATATATGCTTTTAACCTGAACAGGTAAAAAGATACGACGCTTAAAAAAAAAGAAAAGTAAACAGATATAGTAATAATGATTGAGTTAGGGTGTCAGATCTCTTAACGGTAGTTATTTTGAAAAAAAGTTGACATGGCTTTATATTAGGTACTTAGATGACAACAGATGTTGAAAGTAGAAAAAAAAAACCTTGAGTGTTGAAAAATGTATGTTTTCTTTTTATGCCGTTGCCTCATTTGTGCCAGGGCTATGTAGCCCTGCATTTAGACGCCGTGAAATAAATCTCATAGGCAACAGGACACATATTTTTTATTTGCTGGTTTGCCTAGACATATCGGCGATGACAATTATTTTTAATGATGACCATCAATATGTTTGACATGAAATTTTTATTTTTGCGCACTACCATTGTTTGGATATTCGCATGTCTACACTGTTTTGGTATAGATATGAAGGTAGAGTTTAAAAGAAATGTACCTAGCATTTTCAATCACCTTTGCCGATATTTGAAACCCCAACTCCCCATAAATTGTGTACCAAGGGTAGAAATTAGTCTAACACCTCAAACAACTCGGCTATTTTTGCGAATATGTATTTTATTATACGAATATTTCACTTTAATGTAAATAATAGATACATTAAAAACTAAACACATTTCCTTGGCCATTTTAAAACTTTGATATCCTGACATTTCATTAAATCCCCTAGCACTACCACAATCAACGCACAAGTCAGGAAGAGGGGAAATAAGTCAGAATATATTGCAGCTAATGGGTTCAAATCCAGGAAGTACAATTTACAGCATTTAAAAAAAATGTGCTACCTATCACCTAACATCGCAGAACTACCCTCGCCCCAAACAAACCATTTATTTTTCAGGGAAAGAGAGGGTGGTTTTCCGGGTGTACAAAAATTCCGTCAAAAACACACACACACACTATCACCATCCTTTAGCGAATCTTCCACCCAAACATTTCCATCCCTCCCCTAATTCATTGCAACCGTTACGTGATATAAATTGGTCGAGACAACCACCCCTTGAATATAGGCCTACCTCACAGCCTCTGCCCCCCTCTCTATGGTCTTCCCATCTCCCTCGATACCTCAATAAATCACAATTATCACCCTCGCCAAACTACCCTCCTCTCACCCCTCAGTATTCCCTACCCCTCCTCCATCCCAACAACCCTTCAGAGTAATGCCTAACCATATTATTAACGCTGTCACCTAGGGCAAATGGTGTAATGCAAGCCGTAGTTAAATGGGGCTCCTACCCGTAGCCAGTACAGATAGCGTGTCCTCATAACAGCATGGAGGTTGGATACGTACCTTCATGGTTAAATGGGGTCAGGAAGAGGTACTACCTTGGCTTGAAAAAATCTCTTTATTTTATTTATATTTTTACTACCATGTCCTACGACCCGTTCGGGTTATAAGTTTATGTACTAATTACGCTAATGGTTTTAGGGACGAGAAAGTTGCATTAAGTAAGTGTACACATATTGTTGTAGAGTGAGAATGGAAACCTCTTTTGGTAAAAACCAATGTCATTACATCCAAAAGAGATTCGAACCTCAATATTCCCGTCATCGGCAGGCTAATCTACTGCGTGAATGACGCTCTAGACAGTGCAACCAACAAAACGTGTATCAGTATTGTATTTTGGAACTGTAACGAAGCTATTGCACTACATTAATTATTTTATAAAATATACACATCTTTTTAAGGACAATGACTAACTGTGATGTAGCGGAAAATCCTAATAGTCTTTCACTTTTAATCTAGACTTATCTGCGTTCTACTTGGCGGGTTTTTGAAGATATACAATTGAAATTAAACCATACATTCTTAAATGGTTCTACTAATATACTTAAATTGGAACAATTTTTGTTGTTGTTTTGTTTTAAGTAGTAATTTGGTAAACGTGAATTTTTAAGTCCTATAGTTTCAAGTTATTTGGTTTACTCACGAAAATGTCTTGTAGGAATCCTACTTTCAGAAGTCTGTTGGAACATTATGTCTATCTAGAATAGAAAACAAGAAATAAAATATTTAAATGAAAGTCGATTCTTTACAGGAGAAAATAGTAAATTGATTGTATATATTGGTCAACAGGAAGAGTGAAAGTGGTGACCTGGTGGTCTAGGGGTAAGGTGTCAGACTTCTGTGCTGGGGATCCGGGGTTCAATCCTCGGTCGCGGCACAGATTTATCTGATTCCCAAACCCTTCCTTCACCTCTGACAAGACATCTTGTGAATGTGAGGAATGCCAGGCCTCCACCGTGGTTCGTATTCCACGTTAAACTGTAGGTCCTCCATTTCATCTCACAATCACCCTACCATATGGTTTAAGGCGTTATTCTCTTGCTATACTGTACTGCCGATGAGGATATTGGGGTTCCAATCACTACTGAGGGTGTCTTTTCCTAAATGGTTTTCCACTCTCCCTCCATGCAAATGAGTGTATATTAACTATAAAATAATTTCCTTTCTCATTCCTAACTCATTTGAGCAACTATAATATTATATGCGTATAGCCTGAACAGGTAGTAGTTAGACGCGGTGATATAAAAAGATGTGTGTGTATGTATATATATATATATATATATATATATACACACATACATATACAAACACACTACGGGTAGAGTTTGAACCCAGATAAAGTCCAAACTATACAGATAATTTTGGATAGGTGAGTGAATAATGTTTTTTGAAGTTTATCCAGATAATATTGATATTATCCACGCCCACTTGGATAGTGGCAATTTCTCTGGTTGAGGCTGGGTACAGTAGCCCCATGGCTTCGTTGGTGCTGACTGACAACTCACAGCTGACAGCTGAAAGCTTTGATAAGTTACCAGACCAAATTATCTATCCCTGCGCCGAACCATATGATCTGAAAAAAACATGTGTTTAGCAGCTGTTACTTCTGACAGTCAAAATGTAGGTATATACCTAAATGTTGACTGTCGGAAGTTAACTGTTTGCTGTCATTCAGCACCAAAGAATCCACGGGGCTACTGTAGTTAAGTTAGGCTAGGTTGATTAAGATTAGGTCAGGTGAGTTTAGGCTATTTTAGATTAATTTAAAATATACTAGGTTAAACTAGGTTAGGTTGGGTTGGTGTAAAATAAAGCACAGAATGAAGCATGTTGAATGTTAGTGCACTGCTACAATCTAAATTTTGGTCCAATTTCGAAATATTTTTTCAAAATAGAATTCGTATTGAAACTTGCTTAGTTTTACAAATATTATTCCACGTTATCCAAAGCTTGCTGACTAGTGTCGATAATAACCCGATATTGATGTAAATGAGATAAATTACTTTCTATTTCTGAATCTATCCACTGCACCTGGCTAATACTGACATATCCCGGCTATTATCGACACTATCCATATTTCGCACACTACCCGTAATGTAATATATATATAGATATAGGTATCGGGAAGCATGGTGTGTGTCATACTATTTCCCTTAATCCATGAACAATCTCACGCTACAAACAGGAGGTATACACGACATCACTGATCCAATACCGAGTTAATAATGGCTAATGAAACGACGTGGCTGATTATTGCTTACTCACTCGTTATTGTTTAATACTAAGACGGGCTTGCAGCTCATGGACTGCGGTGCATTGGTTTAAGTACCACTAGGGGCTAATTGTCACATTTATCAAGCATCGATGCATAGCTTTGATAGTGATATTATTCTGAATTTAAACTTTGCAACAACGACAACCTTAATAAATAAACAGTGAGTAGGTGGTTGCATGGTATAAACTATAAAGCATGATTCGCAAGCATGCTGATAAAATATAGCAGAATCCGTCTGAGTGAGAGCAATTCACTCGCTACCAGAAATGTCTATATTTACCCATAATGCTTTGCAACACCAGTTATAAACAGCTGATTCGCGACCTATTTTATCTTCTAGTGCAGTGGTTCTTAACTCCTTTTTTTTCCATCATGCCCCACCTCAACTCTTCAAAAAGTATGATGCACCCTTCTTGTCTAATTAATATAAAAACAAATATGGTGTTGCAAGGTTATTGTAAAATATACCATTTACTTAACAAGAAAAGATTAATTTAATTAATTATACCAGTTTACATTAACAACATTAGGTATAAACAAGGTAAATAATTTAAATTATCTTTTGGTATGACGTTCAGCTCTAGCTCATTAGACCCATGAAAAAGTTCATCAAGTTTGATTATATGTTAATGAGACCGTTGAGTTTGGTATTTACTACAAATAATTTTTATTTCATGTACTAATTAAGCTAGTTTCAGTATTAAGTCCCATCGTTTTGTGATATCCAGCAGGTTTACTTTTTTTCTGTAGTAAATCACTTAAAGTAATAAAACCACATTCCACCAAAAATGAAGATTGGATTGGTAACATTAGCGCTCTTACCAAACCAGTTGAATTTGATTAAAGTCTCTGTCTCGTCACAGAACTGCATGACGGTTCCTTTTACTTTAAATATAGTTTTTTACAGGCTCATCATTTTGCACTTCAGACAATTCTTCTTGGTATTTCATGCCCACTTCTGACAGGTCCAATAGCAATGGCTGAGTTAACCAAAATGTAAAATTCATGATGACAAATGAAAAAGATTGTTTTATTGTACTGTTTTCAAAAGGCCGCCCCAAATATATATTCAAATGGCCCCCCTGTGGGGCGTACGCTCCAAGTTAAGAATCACTGTTCTAATGTCGTGACAGAATTAAATATTAAACTCACGATGGATGTTTTAGAATCATTGTATTGCCTTGTGAAACAAATCAAAACCTAGTCAAGATCGAAATACATGGTTTCCAGTTAAATATTTTATTTTTAGCACCGTGTCTTACTACCCGTTCGGCTTACACGTTAATAAATTAATTACACTGATGGTTTTATGGATTAGGAACGTTATATTAATAGGAAGTGCACCCACATTTGCGTGGGGAAAGAGCATAAAACCGTTTTGAAAAAAAACAACTCTGTACATCACTCTGAGATTCGAACATTTACAGTAGCCCCATGGCTTTTTTTGGTGCTGACTGAAAGCTCACAGCTGACAGCTGATGGCTTTGAAAAGTTACCAGACCAAATTTTGTATACCTACGCCGAACCATATGATCTGCAAAAACATGTGCTTAGCAGCTGTCACTTCTGACAGTCAAAATGTTGATATATACCTAAATTTTGACTTTCGGTAGTCAGCTGTGAGCTGTCAGTCAGCACCAAAGAAGTCATGGGGATACTGTATCTCCCCTTTATTAGCAGTCTAGACTATTGTGACACTAACTCTATGCATTATTTGGCCACCAAAGAAGTATATTCCTGATACTCATCATCTGCTATTTGACATAGTGAATATGTGCACTAAAATTTTAAAAAACAACTTCAAATAAACAAGATGGCATCAGCCCGCAGATCAGCCATACCAACCATGCACTCACCGTCTGTTGGAAAGATAGTGACAGCTTCTGTAGACAGAAGGTATATTGTAGACTGCAAAAAGAACCCTCCATCCATTATTATCAGTTTTCTAGACCGGAGCCACTACTATCTCATCAAAGTTGCATCTAAATTGTCTTCACTACTGAGTTGATCCCGTTCCAGACCCACTGCTCACCAGAAAATCTGAACGCGCAGAGTATCAAATCGGTGACCCGGTGTTCTAGGGGTAAGGTGTCAGGCTTCTGTCCTGGGGGTCTGGGGTTCAATCCTCGGTCCCGGCACAGATTTATCTGATTGCCAAACCCTTCCTCTACCTCTTACAAGACGTGTATTAATCACAACTTGTGAATGTGTGGAATGCCAGTCCTCCACCGTGGTTCGGATTCCACGTTAAACTGTAGGTCCTTCATTTCATCTCACAATCACCCTACCATTACACATTAGCGTAAGTGCGTACAACCCGAATGGGTACTAAGACGCGGTGATAATAATAATAAGAAGAAGAAGCAGAATCAAATCAGGAACCATTGGATCTGTAACCCGCGACTCTGACCACAAGACCACAGAGGCCGCTCATATATAAAAATAAACTCAAAAAGTATGTTTAGACTTTTGAATCATCCAATAAAATAATAATTTAGGAGTCTGGCGGATGCTACATTTAAATGTTGGTAAAACTGTTTACGAAATAGGGTGGTGGTTTCAACGAGAGCTCAATAAACTGAAAGACAACAGGCGTGGTAGAGATGGAGGGGTGGATGAAGAGATATAGGAGGGGAAATATTTGAACACAATGTTTCTAATAAATATCACATAATAATTATTAGATCAACCGAGCCCTCTGTTGATATTAAAAAAAACAAAGTGCGACGTGTTTAACAGTTACTTCAGAAGGTCACTTATTGTTACGTATGAACATAAAGTTTAGATTACCATAATATTTGTATATCATGTATACTATTTCCATCCCCTTACAGAATATGCTTCTCTTTGATAATATATGTATTACAGCCCCTTTGGTGCAGGTCTTGTTAAAAGTGTTATTCACATTAGGAGTACTGTTCCAAGTTGACAACATAGTCGAATGAAGAATCTTTTTGATAGGTCGATGCTTTTTATGTCGGTAGATATTGATAGCATTTTACTATATTATTAGTGGTATTTAATTGGTATTTATGATAGCTATATCATAGGAACTTTTACGTATCACATCACGTGACGTATGTATACGTGATAGTAACATTTCTAGCTCTCAGTTAAGGTTATTCTTCTTAAGTCAACTTAAGTGCTTGTTTGATTTGATTTCTATCCATCGGAGCTGGTAATGCACTCAGCTCTTCAGCTGGTTAGTGCTTACTGCACCATTTGGTAGAAAAGCCATAAACTATGGCAGTGAAGGCAGTTTGGTGGTTTTCCGTTGCCTTCCACACGGAATTTCCATGAGCGAGGGTGAAAGGGCTGAATTTTTTCCTGGCAAAGTATTTTCACATAATTTCCATGGTTCTTTTACATGCCACAACCGACATGGGATTGATAGCTTTACTTCCCCTCCGAAGGAAGTTGTGTTACGAATTTTTATCAGTCAAGAATAATTTGTTGACCAAGGCTGGTTTTGAACCCAAGAACATTGAGTCCTGAGGCAAGCACTTTACCCCAATACCACCTAGGTTGACCGATAAGGTTCTTCCTATTAAAATTTGACTATTAGCTACACTCCGTTTACCCTGAAGGGAAGCAGTCTTGCTTTGAGAGATTTTCACTGTGCTCTTAAATATTATACGCTGAGAAACAGTGTCAGTAGGTAAGATTTACTTTTAAAGGAAAATGAAGGGCACATCTTGGCCTATAAAATTAATGAACAACCTCAATAAATCTATATTTTCACCTAAAGAAATATGTTTAGATTTTGGATTAACTTTCTAATCACACACACAATTTGATTTAAAGTTACGTTACTTACAAAAGAAGAATGATGTTAATTTAATAATTTGTTACCTTCTTTGGTGGCCGTACTGTCTAAGACTAGGGCATCACTCATATAATATACTACACTGCCTATTACATTTAGATTGGAGTTTGAATCCAGTAGGGTGTACTGAGGGTGTTTAAAAAAGATCATTTTCCAAACAACATTCACAAAAATGCCGGTACACTTCCTTTAAATTTAACCTGTACCTTTCTATCTCATAACCTAACTAGTATATACGCGTATAACCTTAACAATTATTAAGTAAGACGTGGGGCTTAAAATAAATGGTATTGAACTCCGCACGGACTTTCTCGCTCTATTGTTTAAAAATGTAGATATTTACTCAAAACTCGTAATATATGTGAAACGAAATAATATACACTAGCAAACCTAAGCATAATTTGCAGCATACCTATGTAAAACCTTTTTTGAGTCCCGGTTTTAAATTTTATAATTTTATTTTTAAAGAATTAATGTCCTTATTTTTGTGTTTGGACCGATAAAATAAAAATAAAATATTGGGTCCACAAGGGTCAAAACTTCGTATTAAAATTTCGACTTCCAGTTACCCTTTTCAACATTTTATTAGGTGTTTCACATCTTCATGTCATTGCATTTCTATTAAATTTCTCATTTATAAATTTTGACCAATAAAAAAAGTAAATATTAACTATTGAGTCCAAAATGGAGATAGATCATTCTTGTACAAACATTTATCTTTAGGGGCTTAAGGAAAAATAACAAACTTTTTGAGAGACTTACTTATATTTAATTAATCTATGGCATTGGAGAATTATTGCGTTAAAACTTAGTATATCCTTTTAACTAAAGCTCACAAAATTGTATTAATATATTTGCCAATATCTCAGTGTCAACATCGTTAAGATAGTTTAGGCTCTAATTAAAGGTACAGATAGACTGACCGACAGAAATTCACAAACCACCTTTTCGGACTCGGGGGGGTCATGAAACTTCGACATTCATCAAAATCTCGAGTTCGATCTTTTTGACTATCACAATACTTTCTCTACCTGTAAGATAGCGAGAAAGTAAAAATGGGTTTCTGGAGTTATTTTTGTGATGAAATTTTGTTTCTATGCCTACAATTATCCCAGTAATGTTTAAGAAGCCATACATATTGATGGTCACGTGGACTTAAGTGTCAGTCTCATCTACTCTATTTTTTCTAGTTACTGTCAGTTTATTGTTTATATCCTGGACAGGTTTATGAAAGTTACAAAAAACTGTTTTCCACTCTCTTTCAATACAAATTAGGCTACACTTATTATAAATTTAGCCTTATTCATTCATACCATATTAGTAATTATTGTGAATAACCCGGCAATATTATAAGATGAGGTGTACACAATCAGAACTAATAATCT